>OZ022243.1:21763997-21898997 GCA_963978895.1 Erpobdella octoculata | reverse complement strand
AAACTAGGTCATCTGGAGCCAATCAGAAGCCTCCTGTGTTAAAAACCGGGTATGATCTGTGAATATGCGAACGGCAAAGCGACCGGTAGGTAGCGGGAGCGCAACTGGGAGCGGGAAAACGACAGGGAGCGGGAGAGCGACCGTGAGAGGGAAAGCGAACAGGAGCGGGGAAACGATCGAGAGCTGGAAAGCGACATCAAACTTTGATTAAAAAAACCAAAATAATTTATAAGGCAAAACAACGTTTGTTGGGTCGGCTAGTATATATATATATATATATATATATATATATATATATATATATATATATATATATATATATATATATATATATATATATATATATATATATATATATATATATATATATATATATATATATATATATATATATATATATACAAACCACCGGCTGATTATCCTCCTTAAGTGTGCCAAATTTTAATAAAATCTGTTAAGCGGTTTTCATTTGATGCTATAAGTTTTAATGAATAGATCTAATTTTTGACATAAGCGTCCTTTAAGGATAGTTTTGTCTATTATTCTAAACCTTAAATAAAAAAGTTGACGCACTTAAGAACCGTTTATTTTATGTTATAGGCTATAACTTATAGCTACAGAATTCATTATGATAAGAACGCGACGCTGATATGTAAGCAGTAAGCAGCTTCGTCTACTTCTGGATGATCCTTCTCTACAACTTCTAGTCTCTTCTAGAACACACACACACACACACACACACACACACACACACACACACACATACATACATACATACATACATACATACATACATACATACATACATACATACATACATACATACATACATACATACATACATACATACATACATACATACATACATACATACATACATACATATATATATATATATATATATATATATATATATATATATTATATATATATATATATATATACATATATATATATATGTATATATATATATATATATTATAAGGAAACATAGCGTTGATATGTTTTTACGAGCCACATATATCAGAAACTTGGATGGCTTACAATCCACCACGAAATAACGCAAATATAAATGTCTCAACTTCAGACTCAAACCCACGACTGTCGGATCGGCAACACCGCCTCGCATCATGCCAACTACCTTACCATCTGCGCCACTTCCACCGCCAAAAACAGTGGTTGTTAAGCGCTTTTGTTGGGGTATGTTGAACACAACACTCGACTATGAATGGGTACGAATCAATGCTCGATAGTATATATAAGTTGGACGGCTAACATTCCGTCACTAGCTAATTTAATAGCTATCGAAGATATATGTTGTATGATATATATTATAAGGAAACATAGCGTTGATATGTTTTTACGAGCCACATATATCAGAAACCTGGATGGCTTACAATCCACCACGAAATAACGCAAATATAAATGTCTCAACTTCAGACTCGAACCCACGACTGTCGGATCGGCAACACCGCCTCGCATCATGCCAACTACCTTACCATCTGCGCCACTTCCACCGCCAAAAAACAGTGGTTGTTAAGCGCTTTTGTTGGGGTATGTTGAACACAACACTCGACTATGAATGGGTACGAATCAATGCTCGATAGTATATATAAGTTGGACGGCTAACATTCCGTCACTAGCTAATTTAATAGCTATCGAAGATATATGTTGTATGATATATATTATAAGGAAACATAGCGTTGATATGTTTTTACGAGCCACATATATCAGAAACTTGGATGGCTTACAATCCACCACGAAATAACGCAAATATAAATGTCTCAACTTCAGACTCGAACCCACGACTGTCGGATCGGCAACACCGCCTCGCATCATGCCAACTACCTTACCATCTGCGCCACTTCCACCGCCAAAAAACAGTGGTTGTCTTTAATTTAGCTGTTACGGTTAGCATACCGGCTGCCGGCTTGAACGAATCACAACAAACTAGGTCATCTGGAGCCAATCAGAAGCCTCCTGTGTTAAAAACCGGGTATGATCTGTGAATATGCGAACGGCAAAGCGACCGGTAGGTAGCGGGAGCGCAACTGGGAGCGGGAAAACGACAGGGAGCGGGAAAGCGACCGTGAGAGGGAAAGCGAACAGGAGCGGGGAAACGATCGAGAGCTGGAAAGCGACATCAAACTTTGATTAAAAAAACCAAAATAATTTATAAGGCAAAACAACGTTTGTTGGGTCGGCTAGTATATATATATATATATATATATATATATATATATATATATATATATATATATATATATATATATATATATATATATATATATATATATATATATATATATATATATATATATATATATATATATATATATATATACAAACCACCGGCTGATTATCCTCCTTAAGTGTGCCAAATTTTAATAAAATCTGTTAAGCGGTTTTCATTTGATGCTATAAGTTTTAATGAATAGATCTAATTTTTGACATAAGCGTCCTTTAAGGATAGTTTTGTCTATTATTCTAAACCTTAAATAAAAAAGTTGACGCACTTAAGAACCGTTTATTTTATGTTATAGGCTATAACTTATAGCTACAGAATTCATTATGATAAGAACGCGACGCTGATATGTAAGCAGTAAGCAGCTTCGTCTACTTCTGGATGATCCTTCTCTACAACTTCTAGTCTCTTCTAGAACACACACACACACACACACACACACACACACACACACACACACACACACATACATACATACATACATACATACATACATACATACATACATACATACATACATACATACATACATACATACATACATACATACATACATACATACATACATACATACATACATACATACATATATATATATATATATATATATATATATATATATATATAGATTATATATATATATATATATATATATATATATATATATATACATATATATATATATGTATATATATATATATATATTATAAGGAAACATAGCGTTGATATGTTTTTACGAGCCACATATATCAGAAACTTGGATGGCTTACAATCCACCACGAAATAACGCAAATATAAATGTCTCAACTTCAGACTCAAACCCACGACTGTCGGATCGGCAACACCGCCTCGCATCATGCCAACTACCTTACCATCTGCGCCACTTCCACCGCCAAAAACAGTGGTTGTTAAGCGCTTTTGTTGGGGTATGTTGAACACAACACTCGACTATGAATGGGTACGAATCAATGCTCGATAGTATATATAAGTTGGACGGCTAACATTCCGTCACTAGCTAATTTAATAGCTATCGAAGATATATGTTGTATGATATATATTATAAGGAAACATAGCGTTGATATGTTTTTACGAGCCACATATATCAGAAACCTGGATGGCTTACAATCCACCACGAAATAACGCAAATATAAATGTCTCAACTTCAGACTCGAACCCACGACTGTCGGATCGGCAACACCGCCTCGCATCATGCCAACTACCTTACCATCTGCGCCACTTCCACCGCCAAAAAACAGTGGTTGTTAAGCGCTTTTGTTGGGGTATGTTGAACACAACACTCGACTATGAATGGGTACGAATCAATGCTCGATAGTATATATAAGTTGGACGGCTAACATTCCGTCACTAGCTAATTTAATAGCTATCGAAGATATATGTTGTATGATATATATTATAAGGAAACATAGCGTTGATATGTTTTTACGAGCCACATATATCAGAAACTTGGATGGCTTACAATCCACCACGAAATAACGCAAATATAAATGTCTCAACTTCAGACTCGAACCCACGACTGTCGGATCGGCAACACCGCCTCGCATCATGCCAACTACCTTACCATCTGCGCCACTTCCACCGCCAAAAAACAGTGGTTGTTAAGCGCTTTTGTTGGGGTATGTTGAACACAACACTCGACTATGAAAGGGTACGAATCAATGCTCGATAGTATATATAAGTTGGACGGCTAACATTCCGTCACTAGCTAATTTAATAGCTATCGAAGATATATGTTGTATGATATATATTATAAGGAAACATAGCGTTGATATGTTTTTACGAGCCACATATATCAGAAACTTGGATGGCTTACAATCCACCACGAAATAACGCAAATATAAATGTCTCAACTTCAGACTCGAACCCACGACTGTCGGATCGGCAACACCGCCTCGCATCATGCCAACTACCTTACCATCTGCGCCACTTCCACCGCCAAAAAACAGTGGTTGTCTTTAATTTAGCTGTTACGGTTAGCATACCGGCTGCCGGCTTGAACGAAACACAACAAACTAGGTCATCTGGAGCCAATCAGAAGCCTCCTGTGTTAAAAACCGGGTATGATCTGTGAATATGCGAACGGCAAAGCGACCGGTAGGTAGCGGGAGCGCAACTGGGAGCGGGAAAACGACAGGGAGCGGGAAAGCGACCGTGAGAGGGAAAGCGAACAGGAGCGGGGAAACGATCGAGAGCTGGAAAGCGACATCAAACTTTGATTAAAAAAACCAAAATAATTTATAAGGCAAAACAACGTTTGTTGGGTCGGCTAGTATATATATATATATATATATATATATATATATATATATATATATATATATATATATATATATATATATATATATATATATATATATATATATATATATATATATATATATATATATATTATATATATATATATATATAGATATATATATATATATATATATATATATATATATATATATATATATATATATATATACAAACCACCGGCTGATTATCCTCCTTAAGTGTGCCAAATTTTAATAAAATCTGTTAAGCGGTTTTCATTTGATGCTATAAGTTTTAATGAATAGATCTAATTTTTGACAGAAGCGTCCTTTAAGGATAGTTTTGTCTATTATTCTAAACCTTAAATAAAAAAGTTGACGCACTTAAGAACCGTTTATTTTATGTTATAGGCTATAACTTATAGCTACAGAATTCATTATGATAAGAACGCGACGGTGATATGTAAGCAGTAAGCAGCTTCGTCTACTTCTGGATGATCCTTCTCTACAACTTCTAGTCTCTTCTCTTATTCTGTTTCGAATTGACTACTGCAATTCACTACATTATGGTCTTCCTGATACTACCCTTTATCCTCTCTCTAAAGCCTTCCACTCAGCTGCGCGCTTAGTTTCTCGCACCTCTTACTTCTCTCACATTTCTCCATCTCTTGTTCTTCTTCACTGGCTTCCTCTTAGATATAGGGTGATTTTTTAAATCTGCTTACTAATGTATAAAATAAAAAAATGTCCTTCTTCTCTCTACTTAACTAACTTAATACAAATCTCTTCTAAGTCTGGTCTTCGTTCTTCTTCTCGTAATTACTCTCGCATCTTCACTATTAAACTATTAAGCACTCTTTTGCTAAACGCTCTTTCTCCTACTCTGGTCCCTATCTCTGGAACTCTTGCTTCTCTTACTAACTCTACTTCTCTTACAGTTTTCCGTCGTGTACTTAAAACATATCTGTTTAATAAGTTCCTGTTGACCGAGCGCTATTGAACACCATGCAAATAGCGCTATATAAATACAATTGATTGATTGATGTAATGCTAGACCAGTTTAAGAAAAAAGCCATTTTTAAACAGATTTGAAGAAAAATAAAATTATTGACAATATTGAACTACATAAGTATTTATTGTAGTACAAATATTTCACTTAATCCGTTTAGACAATAATAGCCATTAATAGCGCTAAGTCGCTCTCAGGCGCATTTCCGAAATTGTGAAAATTGTATTACCCCAACTCGACCCAAACCCGACCCGAACCCGAAGGTTTTTAAATTTGAAACCTGGACCCGAACCCGAAATTTTGAAAATCGAAAACCCGAATCGAAACCCGGTTTTTGAAAAGTTGAAAACCCGAACCCGGTTTTGGAAAAATGAAAACCCGAACCCGAAAATTCAAAATTCAAAAACCCGTACCCGAATCCGAAAAGTCCAAAAAGTACTACCCGTGAAAAAAAATGTGGGGACATCCATTTATTATGTCAAAAAATATGGGGGGTTTGAAGAAGTTTGACAATTATTGACATGGGGAAGTTAAAGATAAAATGACGTAAACAATTTATTTTTTACAAGAGTTATTAAATCAAAAAATAGGAAAGTAATATATGCATTGTATGCCAGAATGCCAGTCAGTCAAATAGAATCTACCTACCCCCCAAAAACATTCAAAAAACGACACAGTTTACTTAAAATTTAACTGTAAATTAAATAAATAAAACTGATTGACCTAAAATTGTAAGGTAAAACTGCAATTAGCGAGTCGGAGTTAACGTGAAATTTGGAATTTATATTGCTTTTATAGCGTAAAAAGGTTTTTTTTTTAATTTTGCTCCTGAGGGGATGAAACAGGAAAACAAACTTTTTCTAAAACAACGCAAATCTCGAAAACCAAAAATGAGAAGATTTTGAAATTTGGTATCTAGATTTTTCTTAAAAAATAAGAAGAGAGATGTTTCACCATTTTTTAAAAACTTGATTTCCAGAACCTCAAATGTGGGGTGGAAAATAGGGTTATTTGTTTTTTAAAATAACTGCTACTCAAAAACTGTAAGTGCTACAGAAAAATAAAGATATACGTGTTTTACCAATTTTTTTATAATTTGGTTTCCAGGACCTCAAATGTGGGTTCAAAAAGCGAAATATTTGATTAAAAATCCAAAAACAAAAAATGTGAAAGCTTTGCAATTTATATGAATAATATTTGGGTGTAATACCTGGGTTTTGGAAAATAACCGTAGCTTTTTTGGGATGAGAAAGTGGAAGTATTTGAAAAAAGTGGAAAAATATTTACAACTACCCCTCGCCGGTTATCAGCTTTTTTGAAAAGAATGTGAGGATTTTCTTAAACGCATCCCCCAATCAGGAATTTTTGGATCCGCAACAGGGTATAAGGGTATGAATTATTTAATCATATTGGAAGGGCAAGTGCAGGATTAGTAAAAAAAGATGTCCAAAATGGGGTGGGTAGAATTTTGTTTTAGTAATAACTAATAACAACTTTTATGTAGACAGCTATGAGAGAATCACTATTGCATCGTATGAATACCACTAATAGGGTAAAGTTCCACGAGCTCGCGGATTGTATTTTGGCACAGAAAACAGCAAAATTTTAGAATCAACGCTAATAAACAATTTATTATTACTCTGCTGTTATTGGTAAATTTAGCATCGAGTTCAGGTATAAAATTGTCAACACACCCAAAAAAGATTCCAATACGCACATGGGCGCCCGTAGGAATTTTTGCAGGGGGGCAAGCTTCTAATTTTTTTTTTCTCTTCGCCTCTTCTCTCATTTGCTCTCTCTGGTTTCTTTTTTTCCAAAATTGTGTTGGGTCTTGGGACTCGATTGAGCCCCAAATATTTTTTTGAAAATTTTTGTTTTAAATTAGGTATATAAAGTAAAATTTTCAGTTAACTTTATTTTATTTTACATCATGATAAATATTCCAAAATATTTTAAAAACACGCTGAAAATTACAAAAATGCTTTAGTTGGATAGGTTTATATTTCCTAAACAGCCAGACTGTCATTGTCGGATAGAAATTTGTGTACCTTTAAGGCTTTCCAGAAAAAAGTTAGAAATTTTTTTAAGAAAATGAGAGGAGACAATCAAACAATAGGTAATCATCAGTAAATGACCATAGTTATGTTTTTTGGAAGCCCATTTACACAACAGCCCCAGCACTGCCAACAACTATACATGAGCTTATTAACTAATACAAGCAGAAATAAATATTATACTTAGAATAAACCATTTAAGTAGTGGTGGATCAGTAATTCTGGATAATTTTCACGCATCATAGTGTTTAGAGAAACGTGAGTGGATAAAAAAGTAGAGTATCGGGGGATGCATCCCCAAAGATAATGATGATGATAATATCTATATGACAATAGAAGGTGTTACAGTTTTTACAATTAATTCTAAATGTTTTAATTATAACTTTTTTGTCTATTTTGTCTAAAAATTTAAACAAGAGATCCAGGGGGAAAGCGCCCCCTTGTCCCCCCTTGCATGCGCCCATGAATACGCATTGAATCATTACAACGTTAAGTAAAATTAAAATTAACAAATTATATAGTAAACTCTATATAAATAAAAACTAAATTTTGGAAATTCAGGGACGGGGCAAATTGTCTTCACACGCAAAACGGATTCCAATATGCATTGAATCATTACTAGGCTAAGTAAAGTTAAATTTTAAAAATATATAGTAAACTCAGGGTAAATAAATTTCAAATTTTGAAAATCGGGGAGAAATGCCCCCCTGCTCTCTTCGATTTTCGTCCCTCGTTTTTTGTAAAGTTTCTTTCAACTTTTTTAATTAAAAAACTATAAACAATTTTTTTATTAAAAAATAATCATTTCCAAATAAATAATTTTCAAAATTGCTTTATTTACTAAGACCATTGGTGGTTCTTAGGTACATTAGGCCTTGAAGCAGAGGTCATTTTCTGTCTATTCTGCTTCTAATCGTCGTGATAGTATCGTTGGAGTTAGAAATGGCATCTGTCTGCTATCGCTTTGCGTTGAAATCTGGATATGCTGTTTCTAGAAATATTCTGCAACAAGCGTACCGGGGTTCTGGAGTTATCGCTCAGCAAAGGATGTGTTACGCAGACATGGCTTTCACATTCGCCTCCCCTGCTTCGGTAATTTACTTTCTCGTCATATTTTCACAGTGTTTGCTTGAGCCATGCTTTAATCACCTTATGACACATAAAAAATATACATTTCGTCATCCAATCGAGCTGAAATTGGATGAATTGGACAAAATTTAAATGAAATATAAAATAAGATTATTTGAAAAAAAAGCCTTGGTTTTTTGTTTATTTTTTTTGTTTATAACAGTTCATAGTCCTTTACTGTCTGTGTGTGGGTACGTCCTTTATGCATTGCTACACTATTCATCCGATCGTAATGAAATTTTCACACAACCTTGAGGTTGAGAGTCAATAGAGGAAGGTTTTTGTAAAAAAAATTAAAATCAGTCACAAAATGAGCAGAAACGCAAACTGGAGAATAAGCGGGAACGGAAAAAAGAGCGACCGGGAAAGGGAAATCGACCGGAGCGAGATATAAAAACCATCAGTTTTAAGCATCCTCGCCCTTTCTGCGCTACACTACTGGGTTATGGGTTAGGGAAGGGTTTTTTCTTTATTTGCACGATAGTCAGTTGTCTCTTTACTTACTTTTCTTAACCTCTCTAACCCATTCAGGGATACAATAATTCATTACTGGAAAATGTTCTATCTTATTTTTAATAATAATTTAAAAAAACTAGGGAGAATCTTTTCTCTGGAAGAGAAAATACCCACGGAGGGGAATATTTTACCCTGAAGGAAAAACGTCCAAGGGAAAAGTCCTATGCCGGCGATGTGCGTTCCCCCAAATTTCCCACCGCACATTTTGACCCGATCTGTGGACAACTCTGGCGTTAACAGTCGGCTATTGACAGCAGTTAAGCACTATCAATATAATATACAAATTCTTCAGCTATGACAGTCAATTGACTTTCAATAACACTGACTATTACTGGCAGTGCAACTTCACACTAGCAATAAAATCTACAAAATATAAAAGCATGTGCACTGTCAGTAGTAGGAAGGCTATTGACTGCTAAGATACTCGTCACTAGCAATTTTTTACTAGCAATTTTTTATCGATAATGAGCGCACTATTATAGTACCCATGGCTATTGACAGTGCCAAGTTGATCACTGTCAATAGCTATTGGTTTTTATTGCTGATGCGTGCATTATCAATAGCACCAACATTAAATAATTTTTTATTAAAATGTAGGAGTTCCATCAACATGCATTTTTATACAAAACAATATGCCATAATATAAATAAAATGCAATTTTGCTAAATTCATCTTTGTAATTATTATAACTATATCAATCAAACTTGTGAAGTAGAATTGTCTGAAATAATTTTCTACTCTTGCTTCAATTTTTCTTACTATTTTTTAGATGTTGATTAAACTAGATTTGTGCTAAAAATCAATTGTTTTATTTATGAAATTTTAAACCTAACTAGTTTTATTTAATATATATATATATATATATATATATATATATATATATATATATATATATATATTTCACTTATATTTTATCCAAAATATAAAAGCATGTGCACTGTCAGTAGGAAGGCTATTGACTGCTAAGATACTCGTCACTAGCAATTTTTTACTAGCAATTTTTTATCGATAATGAGCGCACTATTATAGTACCCATGGCTATTGACAGTGCCAAGTTGATCACTGTCAATAGCTATTGGTTTTTATTGCTGATGCGTGCATTATCAATAGCACCAACATTAAATAATTTTTTATTAAAATGTAGGAGTTCCATCAACATGCATTTTTATACAAAACAATATGCCATAATATAAATAAAATGCAATTTTGCTAAATTCATCTTTGTAATTATTATAACTATATCAATCAAACTTGTGAAGTAGAATTGTCTGAAATAATTTTCTACTCTTGCTTCAATTTTTCTTACTATTTTTTAGATGTTGATTAAACTAGATTTGTGCTAAAAATCAATTGTTTTATTTATGAAATTTTAAACCTAACTAGTTTTATTTAATATATATATATATATATATATATATATATATATATATATATATATATATATATATATATATATATATTTCACTTATATTTTATCCAAAATATAAAAGCATGTGCACTGTCAGTAGGAAGGCTATTGACTGCTAAGATACTCGTCACTAGCAATTTTTTACTAGCAATTTTTTATCGATAATGAGCGCACTATTATAGTACCCATGGCTATTGACAGTGCCAAGTTGATCACTGTCAATAGCTATTGGTTTTTATTGCTGATGCGTGCATTATCAATAGCACCAACATTAAATAATTTTTTATTAAAATGTAGGAGTTCCATCAACATGCATTTTTATACAAAACAATATGCCATAATATAAATAAAATGCAATTTTGCTAAATTCATCTTTGTAATTATTATAACTATATCAATCAAACTTGTGAAGTAGAATTGTCTGAAATAATTTTCTACTCTTGCTTCAATTTTTCTTACTATTTTTTAGATGTTGATTAAACTAGATTTGTGCTAAAAATCAATTGTTTTATTTATGAAATTTTAAACCTAACTAGTTTTATTTAATATATATATATATATATATATATATATATATATATATTTCACTTATATTTTATCCAAAATATAAAAGCATGTGCACTGTCAGTAGGAAGGCTATTGACTGCTAAGATACTCGTCACTAGCAATTTTTTACTAGCAATTTTTTATCGATAATGAGCGCACTATTATAGTACCCATGGCTATTGACAGTGCCAAGTTGATCACTGTCAATAGCTATTGGTTTTTATTGCTGATGCGTGCATTATCAATAGCACCAACATTAAATAATTTTTTATTAAAATGTAGGAGTTCCATCAACATGCATTTTTATACAAAACAATATGACATAATATAAATAAAATGCAATTTTGCTAAACTCATCTTTGTAATTATTATAACTATATCAATCAAACTTGTGAAGTAGAATTGTCTGAAATAATTTTCTACTCTTGCTTCAATTTTTCTTACTATTTTTTAGATGTTGATTAAACTAGATTTGTGCTAAAAATCAATTGTTTTATTTATGAAATTTTAAACCTAACTAGTTTTATTTAATATATATATATATATATATATATATATATATATATATATTTCACTTATATTTTATCCTTATTTTTCATTGTACATAATGTTTATATTTTTACTGGTTGGTAGACGGCGTTGCGTGGTGTTTTTGGAAGTTTTTTTCTTGCTCCCGTTTCCTTTCCTCTTCCGCTCGCTCTCCCACTCACTTTTTACAATTTTTTTCAAAAGAACGTCTTCTATTGACTTTCAATGTTGTGTGAAAATTTCATTACGATCAGATGAATGCATAAAGGACACACAGGGACAAACAAACAGACATTTATATATATATATATATATATATATATATATATATATATATATATATATATATATATATATATATATATATATATATATATATATATTATAAGGAAACATAGCGTTGATATGTTTTTACGAGCCACATATATCAGAAACTTGGATGGCTTACAATCCACCACGAAATAACGCAAATATAAATGTCTCAACTTCAGACTCGAACCCACGACTGTCGGATCGGCAACACCGCCTCGCATCATGCCAACTACCTTACCATCTGCGCCACTTACACCGCCAAATAAACAGTGGTGTATATATATATATATATATATATATTATTAAACAGTTGATAATGCAACATATGTATATATAGATCACTCCACATATCAGGACTCAGCTGCTAAGTATTTTTGCTCATTTTAAAGAGTTTTTTTATAAAAATATTTTGCTAATACATATAGTTATTATCCTGTTGCTTATTTTATTAAGGTGGTAGTTCCCTGTTTTTTTTTTTTATTAAAATCGATTCAGGATGTTCAAAGGGCTACCCAAAGTTTTAATCAGCTCTTTCATACAAATATGATAAAATAGGTCGTAATACATTTCTGACTTTAACTCGTCTTTAGTTACAATGATTTTTCAATTTAAGCTAAAATCAATATAATTATCTCATGATCCATGAAGAACAGTAAGGACAAAATGAAACTGGAATTTACTTTTAAAAATAAATAGAACATAAAGTTTTGGTTGGTATATCTCAGCTTTATTTTGTTCTTTTTGTTCTTCAGAAACAATAACATCATTTTATTTGAAGAGTCTTTTAAATATATTGTAGTTGCAGCTGTAAAGACACCTGTTTTAGATGCACTTCAATGAGAAAACTGACATTGACATGATGAAATTTGACTAGGAAATGTATAATTAAATTTAATTTTGGGAAAATAAAGTTAAAAGGCAGATAAGGTCAATGTTACATTTCAGAATATAATGTAAATTTATTTATAGGTTTATTATAAAGAAGCTGATGTCAAGCAAATAGATGTTCCAACAATGAGTGGTGATTTTGGCATTCTTCCAAACCATGTTCCACTTCTTGCTGTATTGAGACCTGGTGTTATTTCGGTACATGAGAATGATGGAGGATTAAAGAAATATTTTGGTAAATACTTTTTAAATTTATGAATTTAGCTATAATTTGTGTTTTGTTAATATCACTTTCAAAATAATCTCTCATTATTTCTGCCAGTTAGCAGTGGTTCGGTGACAATAAATGATGATTCATCAGTTCAAATCCTTGCTGAAGAGGCTTGCCCAGTTGATCATCTTGATGCTCAGGTAATATTCATCTTAGAAATAATACAGTCCTCACAATTTATTTTAGAATCGTTACTTTTCTATGCTGTGCTAAGGTTGGACTTTTTCTCGAAATTAAGTCTCTCCACGAGTCACGATTCAGAGCAGACTGTTGCTTTAGACCAAGCACATTCATATCCTGTTTAGCACATTCCCAACAAGTTTTCTTACTTCTAACTCTTCTTTTTATCCCTATAATATCAACACCTCTACATCTTGAAATCCAATCATCCACCTAACCATCATACCCTCATCCCTCTCCAAGTTTTGTAGATGATCGACTTTCATTGACCATGCTGCTGTGCCATGCTATTGATAGATATTCAAGTTTAAAAAGTGTATGTTATACATTTTCTTAAAATTAAAACTTTTTTGCATTCAGGCAATTCGAGATGGAGCAGCTAAAGCAGCCCAGGATCTGTTGTCTGCTTCCTCTGACCAATCGAAGGCCGAAGCTCAAATCACGGTGGAATGTTATGATGCCCTTCAGAAAGCTGTTGAACATGCTCATCGTTAATTTTTGTAAAGGGGAATCACAAAGTTTATGGTTTGAAGTACACGTTGGGTGATTTAGTATTAGTTTTAATGTAATTGAGAAATGAAAGGTTAGAGACTGAAAAAATAAATTTGAGTTTGAAGTGCTTTGTTATTCATTAAATGTTATAAAGTTATACATGGTTAGGGGCCATCCATGTATTACTTCGCAATAAGCTCTAGGTTTTAACAGCTACCTCATAAATTTTAGATACCCACGCTTACACACACACATATGTCAGCCTACACCTCTTGACATAATAGTGTGACTGCATAGCATAGCTGATGTATTATAGTGCACAGCGTTGCTCGGGGTTTTCAGATGGTTTTTTATCGTTTTTCTCTTGCTCCCATTTCCTTCCCCGCTTGCTCTCCAGCTTCCAATCGCTGGTTTGAGTCTCAGCAAACAACTGATTTCATTATATTTTATGTGAAGTACAGAAGACTAAAAGTGTCTAAATAAAAAAAAAGATATTGAGACCTAATGTCAAAATCAACAAAAAATGAGAAAGAAAAAATATTGTGAGCTCTGGATGGAAATAATTTACACAAAACCTTTATTAAATCATGATTATAATGTAAATAGAACAAATTAATTATTAAATTTTAAACATTCATATGAACTTTTTTTTAATTCAATAAAACTGTTTTTAAGTATTAAAAATGTTGCTCAATTATTTAAAAATTTAGAATTAATACTATTAAAGAATTATTACAAAACACAGGCAGCCACTTATGAGCTTTCTAACATTTGTTGATAATAAATATTCAAGAACACGTATCTTTGAGCTGATTGGCTCGAATGACTTAGGCAGGATATCAAATGATCACTTGAATAGTGTAAAAAGATAAAAGTGTGTTTTTAAAAAAACTTTGTTTATTGCTTTACTTGTTATATATATAAAGAAGATTTGTATTCTTTTTCGATAATTCATTAATAAATAACTAGATGTATAAAAGGCTTGTGTTTGTTCGTGGGCCATTCATATAATATGTATAAATGTATATGTACGCAAGGAACTGCAGATTTTGACACCCTCTTCCTGTTGCATCTCGTACTGACTCGTACATTTACATACCCCCTCTCCCTATGCGTACATACGCATGGCGCTTCACCCCTCCCCGCAGTATAAAATTGCATAAAACCACTATTGAATTGTCATTTTCCCGGCTGGGCGCACAGCCAAAAAGTACGGTGCCAAAAACTTTTATATTTTTAACTAAAGGTAGACAATTTCTTTAAAAAAAACGGTTGATGCCCCCAGTCACCAGATAGGCAGGTACCTACTCCTATGTATATATGCATGTGTCAATATTTCAAATTTCAGCATATTGATGAGACTTGGACAAATTGATTTGTTTTTGAATTATTTATTAAAATATGTAAATTTTATTAAGATTCATCAACTTTGAATTTTCTATATAAAATGCGTTAAGAGTTAGCAACAGCTATTGAGTAGCCTACTGAGTAAATTGTAAATAGAGACCGTGACCGATTTAATCGCAATAGTTTTTACCATAAAACTCCGTTAATAATTGATGCATTTAGTTGAAAATAGTACGGATCGTTTTTGTTTTTTAATTTCCTATTCAAATATTTAAAAAAAAATAAAATGCATAAACTTTGAAATTTCCCTATATAATGCAGGCAAAGTTAGCTACCGTTGCTAACTTCAGCGACGTCTCCGCCACGCCCGCAACTACGGGGGTGAGGAGAGATATTTCGCTCACCTGAAAAATTCTAATATAGGTAGTTTTCTGAACTTTATAAATCTGTTAACCATTATACATTATACCATTATATATCTGGGGAAGGCAGCATATTTAGCCCCCCCCCCCTTTGAAAATGTCTAGGATATCGTAGTTTTTTAGTAAGATTTTATTTTAAGGCCGGTGAATGTTGATTAACTGATTAAACTTGAAAATATTGAAACCATAAAGAGAGATATTGAAGATATTTTATGAGCCAGTTAGTCTACCAACCCTTTAAGTGCATAAATTATAGATTTCAGCAATGGTCTCTGTTGTATTTTTAACTAATTGATAAGTAACACGACTATAACGTTTATTCGACTACAAGCGACCGCTGCGATAAACAAGTAAATTAAAAACGAATTTTTAAAACCAATGCTCTTATATGTAATTAAAACACAAATTTTGCAATCAATTTTTTCTTATATTACTCTTTTATTTTATATTAAAGTCGAAATATCTTAATTATATCGAAATTAATTAAAATTAACTAAATTAATTGACTTATTGTAAAACTAATAATTGAATATTGCATTGTCTTCTATTTTGAGCATGTATGCAAAATTTGAAAAAAATCTATCATCAGGAAGTGACTCAAAAATTGATTGCAAGATTTGAAACAGACAGAGAAACAGACAGACAGAGAAACAGACAGACAGAGAAACAGAGACGACGAGTTAATAAAAGCATTGGTAATAAAAAAGACCTCGCTCGGCACCGACCACTTCCGCGTCCCCAGAACTAACAGCCCCAAAACAATAAATAATAGTTCGTAGTTACAACACTTCTTCTCACTAAGAACCATCATATGTTAACTTATTAACCCATCGCGGCACAACATCTTCTGGTTTTGCCTCAATCAACACTCTACGTACTCGATTTAGGTTTCTCTAAACATTATGATCAGAAATGTAGTACTTGGTACTCGTACTCGAGTACGTTTTTTAAGTACTTGTATTTCGAGTACGTTTTTTAAGTACTCGTACTCAAGTACATTTTCAAGTACTCGTACTCGATACCATGGTACTCGTACTCGATACCATGGTACTCGTACTCGATACCATGGTACTCGTACTCGATACCATGGTACTCGTACTCGATACCATGGTACTCGTACTCGATACCATGGTACTCGTACTCGATACCATGGTACTCGTACTCGATACCATGGTACTCGTACTCGATACCATGGTACTCGTACTCGATACCATGGTACTCGTACTCGATACCATGGTACTCGTACTCGATACCATGGTACTCGTACTCGATACCATGGTACTCGTACTCGATACCATGGTACTCGTACTCGATACCATGGTACTCGTACTCGATACCATGGTACTCGTACTCGATACCATGGTACTCGTACTCGATACCATGGTACTCGTACTCGATACCATGGTACTCGTACTCGATACCATGGTACTCGTACTCGATACCATGGTACTCGTACTCGATACCATGGTACTCGTACTCGATACCATGGTACTCGTACTCGATACCATGGTACTCGTACTCGCAACATCTCTGTTTATAATGCACCGATTCTGTCAAAAGAGATGTAGCTCACAATATTGTTTTCCTTGCTTTCAATTGGCAGGCGTGTAGCCAGAGGTGGTGACATGGATGAATCAGAAATTTTGACACTTTTTTAAGAGGATATCTAGATCGAGACGGAGGAT
The DNA here is from genome assembly GCA_963978895.1 of Erpobdella octoculata. Lineage (NCBI taxonomy): Eukaryota > Metazoa > Annelida > Clitellata > Hirudinida > Erpobdellidae > Erpobdella > Erpobdella octoculata. The sequence goes on along the minus strand of OZ022243.1, from coordinate 21,881,693 downwards.
TTTTTTTACAACGTTTTACTTAACTTCCTTTTATCTCTGTTCAGATAAATCTTGCAATCAAATTTTAGACCATTTTCCGACAAGTTACAGCTCTGAAATTTTGAATATAACTCTGAACCCGATGGCAATGCAACAGGCCTGTAGCTAGCGGGGGGGCTGCATCCCCCCTCCACTGAAAATGTGTGCCCCCCACTAAAATTTTAAATAAAATTAAATAAATAAAGGTAAATTTAAATATGAAATTAATAATAAAAATTTGCATGCCTGTAGAATGAATAATTGGTAAAACCCATACCAAAAAAGAGCAAAAGTACAGATTAGCACGCTACGCGATTCTGTAATGAACAATATAGTGTTCACCAGAGTGGAATCAGCTTTGTGCTGTTTATTTTAGCATGTTGGATGGTATATAAGGAAAGTTGATGGAGAGCTTTGTTGATAGTTATTTAAGTTATTCTAAAGATTTGACTTGTGCAGTGTCTGCCCTTTTACCAACATCATACAAGTTTTTAGATGTCAACGACCTTAAACCGTTAACGCAACTGCTAAAACAAGACAGGCATGACGATGTTGAAAAATATATTGCAGACGAGGTTCTCATTACAAGTAGGTTTCTAAAAACAAATTTCAACCAGGCTGCAGTCTCCAGGAAATGATGGATTTTATGCTGGACTATAAAGTTGCATTGCCACTTGTAAAAATTCATTTTATTGTCTAACACGGGTACTACAACCACAGAGAAGATCAATGTCCCATGAGAGAAAAGGCAAACTTGTACTTCTGGCATTTGCAAAATCGCTCTGTAAAGCAATTGATATGGATACCTTCTTGCAGAAAGTTTCTATTTAATCACGTCGCATTTTGTTGTAATTGTAATTTATCAAAATTTTTGATAAAAGTGTGAACACCTGTATCAAATACCAAGAATGCAATAAAATAAATCGGATTCAAATAATTGTCTTGACAATGATCAAACCATATTATAATGAAATGGACTTTTTAGTTTAGTTTTTCATTTCAAGCTACAATTCATGTTTTACACATGAAAATTGTCATGAGTTTCATAATCAGTGCTTGGACGTAGTCTTACAATATTATAATAACTTTAATGTTACAGTTTTAGAACAAAGAAAAAAGCTAATTCAGCTTAGCTGTCAAACTTTGGCTTTTGATTTTTGAATGACTCTCAATAACTCAAACTATTTTCATAATTTAGTATTTTTTAGTGCTAGTCTGACACTGCAATACTATTAACCCCAATATTCTGAACTGATTAATTCAAAGAAACAATTTAAAGCTTACTGTCAAACCACACAATCTCTTCAACAATATAAATTTAATGATAGACCTGATATATAATCTAATCTTCTATTTAGATTGTTTAGAAACTGATGACAAGTTTTATGGGTAACACATGAATGGATGTTTAGTAAGTATTAGTAACTTAAAATGAGAAAGTAAACTAAATAGTACATTTTATTATAATTATCTTTGTCAATACAAATATTTATATCCGATTTTATTTTATTTTATTGATTTCTTGGCATTTGATACAGATGTACAAGTTTTTATCAAAAATAAAATAAGTAAGTTATTGTATTGTGGACTATAACGGTTGTCTTAATCAATAATTAAATTTGGACAATTTGATTCAGTGCTGTCATCCCAGTGGTGAGCCATGCACGCATCAAAAATCAAGATTGTGGATAACAACAAGCATACTGTTATTTGACAAAATTGCCTGTGAAAATTGTTAATTTTTGTTATTACGAGCAACATATTGCAACTCTTAGAAAATCTAAAATTAAATAATAGGATATCCAAAATTGGATGCCATTTTTTGTCAAATGCTACAAAATGCTTTGGCGAATCTCCTTACTGCGAGGGCTTCGCACCTGCGGCGCTCGCGGTCAGGCTTCTTTGGTGCCTTCGTTCGTCAGTAGCCCCCCACTCACTAAATCCTGCCTACGGGCCTGCAATGCAATATTCTACCAAGGGCGTCATTTGTGGGAATAGGGCTGCCCCTCCAAGATTTTCGAAAAAAAGTTTTTTTTATGTAAAATAAATAAAGGCGAAGTTTTAGCAAATTGTTCGAAAATTTACCTCGGACTAACCATACCTCCTTCCGGTTAATGGGGGAGGGGCAAAAAGCATGTTCCCTCCTAAGGATTTTAGAAAAAAATTGGAAAACATGAAGACAGCCTTTGGTGATAAAAGAGGGGATTTCAGCAACCTTATCTGCTATGACAATATGGACGAAATTAAAAAAGCGTTTCAAATTGGATCTGAATGTTTCTATAAATCTCTCAGCCTCACTCCGTCTGGAACGCTGATTATGTGGATTGACAAAGTCAACGTTCACTAAGCCCATCCTTCTGCATCATAAGGCTTGTATTAACACGTATGGTTTTCCACATTTAAATCATTTAACCAATGTGAGTGGCATATAACTTTCGTTTGTTATTATTTACGTTGCCTAGATTTTATAATTTCAATTCAATTCTTGTGTCTGCATTTTCTAAAACATAATTTTTTGAAAAAAAATGTTATTAATGTTTTACTACTAAGTAGGCTCGGCGCATTTTTCTTAGTTAAAAGATAGAGACGTGAGCCCATCCTTTTGCATCACAAGGCATATAAAATACTTATTCAAACCCATCATCATAATGTGGAGTTAAACATCTGTGTGCATGCAGTATGCGTATTGAGCTTATCTGTTCATAATAACCAACAGGTAAGCTCAATACGCTCGACCCTGCTTTTAACGTCTGTTGGTTATTATGAAAGCAATAGACATGTATGTGTGTGTATGTGTGGAAGCTCAACTGTCGATTATTTGGTAAATTAAATTCAAAGAGACAGCTTGGTGCTATTTGATCATTTTATAATTATGTAGCCTAGGTGTTTGAAAAAGCCAGGCGTTTGTGCCTATCAAACTTTAGTGTTTATATACTAGAGTACTGCACGGGCAATTTTTCACGGCCCGGCCCGACCTGACCAGTTGGCTCGGTCTGTTTCAGAAGCTAAAGTCCCAGGCTTTTCCTGTTGAATTTGGGCCCAGCCCGTTTTTACATCCCTAAAATTCCTATGTACTTGGCAAAACATTTTGGCCCAGCCCGGCCTGACTTCAGGTTCGGCTAGGTCCATTTGAAGACTCTAAAAGCAGGGCCTGACCCGGCTCATTCAGTACTCTATACCAGGGGCGTCATTTGCGAGGGGATTTTCAAGGATTTTTGAAAAAATACCACATTTTTGGAGAGGTTTTTGCAAAAGTTAAAAAAAAGCAGCTGTGATTACCTCCTCTCGGGCCTTCAGCGTTTAAAAAAAAGTGTATACGTTTTTGGAATTGTATTTTTTTTTATAGAAAGGTAGTTATCAAAGCTGGAAACAGTATTTTGGGAACCGTGGGAAGCGCTGTGCGTTAGCATATAAATAGTATTCATTGTATAATTTCAGTTTTTGACTTTTATTTAAAAACATTAAAATATTTGTAAATATTTGCTCACTGTATTTTGTCAATTCATCATCAGTGCAACCTAAACAAAATTGTACCCACACAGCAATGATCAAAGTTGTTACCAAATTTCAAAACTGGACTTCGTCTTACGGTTTTCAGTACGGGCCGAAGCCAATGGACTGAGTCGTGGGATGTTGTGCTTGTAAAAACGAAAAAATTGGGCCTGGGATTTTGTGTCTATATAACAGGCCGTGCCTCAAAAAATTGGCCCGTGCAAGGATTTGCAAGTTAAGTTTAATAGATGAACCCAAGCGGTAATGTTTTTACACCAATAATAATACAAATTCAATGGAACGGGTCTAGACCACCTAGTAACTATACAAAACGTTTAAAAAAAAGAAATTAAATACATGTAACTGCTATAGCTCAATTTTTATCATTTTCAACGTGGCATAATGTCAATTGATTTCTCAGTCACAAACTACGAGTGAATGTTGTTGATTCACTAAAACACAGACTCTGTCCTAATGCAACTCCACCTTCATAACTAGTAATTTTGACTTTAAGAGTGTACAAAATTTGCTCAAAAAATCAAAACCATTGACACAAACTATTTTTTTTTTTTTTATAATAGTTTATAGTCCTTTACACCATGTGTTTTAAGACTGAAATGTCTGTATGTAGGAAGCAGCTAAGTACTTCCTGTTGTGGATCATAATTTGATCCTTTTAACTTTTCCCTCCTCCTTTCTCCAGGCTTGGGACTGGCTCGCAATTAGCGAGGCGGAGTTAACACAAACTAGGCAATTGATTCAATATATACTCAAAATAAAAATATAGCAACATCCATATATATATATATATATATATATATATATATATATATATATATATATATATATATATATATATATATATATATATATATATATATATATATATATATATATATATATATATATATATATATATATATATATATATTTTTATGAAGTGAAACATTGCGTTGAAATGTTTCGAGAGGCCACAAATAGGATGACTAACTGTCACCACAAGTAACGCAAATATTTGTAAGACTCTACTAGGAATCGAACCCACGTGTCTACGGCAACACCGCCTTGCCTAAATGCAAGCGCTCTTACCAACTGAGCCACCGACCATCCCCAAAAAAGGATGGCTAGAAGTCCCAGTCTTTCGGAGCTACTTAACATTAGACTACGACTATGATAGGCTCAGAACTCCTTATTTCGGTTCGACAACTAGACTGCTGCCAGATAGGTAATTTATGAAGTGAAACATTGCGTTGAAATGTTTCGAGAGGCCACAAATAGGATGACTAACTGTCACCACAAGTAACGCAAATATTTGTAAGACTCTACTAGGAATCGAACCCACGTGTCTACGGCAACACCGCCTTGCCTAAATGCAAGCGCTCTTACCAACTGAGCCACCGACCATCCCCAAAAAAGGATGGCTAGAAGTCCCAGTCTTTCGGAGCTACTTAACATTAGACTACGACTATGATAGGCTCAGAACTCCTTATTTCGGTTCGACAACTAGACTGCTGCCAGATAGGTAATTTATGAAGTGAAACATTGCGTTGAAATGTTTCGAGAGGCCACAAATAGGATGACTAACTGTCACCACAAGTAACGCAAATATTTGTAAGACTCTACTAGGAATCGAACCCACGTGTCTACGGCAACACCGCCTTGCCTAAATGCAAGCGCTCTTACCAACTGAGCCACCGACCATCCCCAAAAAAGGATGGCTAGAAGTCCCAGTCTTATATATATATATATATATATATATATATATATATATATATATATATATATATATATATATATATATATATATATATACATATATATATATATATATATATATATATATATATATATATATATATATATATATATATATATATATATATATATATATATATATATATATATATATACATATATATATATATATATATATATATATATATATATATATATATATATATATATATATATATATATATATATATATATATATATATATATATATATATAGTAGATAGATAATATTCTTGAGGTGTTGTCTTTTCAACTTATTTTCAATCAATCAATGTGAACATTTAAAAAACGTTTTTTATAGAGCTTTTAGAGGCTGTCTACGTTTAGAATTGCTAGTTTTGCATCAGCAACGGCATTCATTGTTACTGCAAATTTTTGAACAGTGTAAAATTCATTTCCTGAATTTTGTCAATTCTCTCTGACAAATAACAAACGAACAGTTACATTTTTACATATATATATATGCATCTGACAATTTGAAAAGCAATGATAAGTTAATACAAAAATTTTGAGAGGACAAAATGCGGGCGCACGACGTTGGTTCCCCATAAATCCGCCACTGGCTAAAACTTTTTTGGGGGAAAGAGTATGAAGTTCTGAATTTTTTGGAAAAAGTATTTATGAATACCCCCCTCAGTTATTAACTATTTTCTATTTTAGGAGGAAAAGTATAGCATTACGAAGATAAAATTTTAGAATTTGTGGGCTTGAAAATTTTTTTGTCCCCCCCAAGGTTTTGCATGACGCCCTTGCTCTACACTATACTTGTGAATGACAAAATCCCTTGGTACTTGGCAAAAACTTTTGACCCGACCTTACTTGACTTCAGGTTTGGCCCGTCCCGTCTGAAAACCATAAAATACGGCCCGACACTGTCTGTGCTAAATCCTCTTCCTTTGGTTTTGCCACCACCATCTTCTCTTTCCATTTCTCCTTCTCCCTTGATTTGTAGCTTAGGTTTTCTCTTTGACTCTAACTTGTCGCTAACCCCCCAAATTACTTCTGTTACTAAATCCTGCTACTTTCATCTTCGCCGTATTAAGCAGCTTCGTCCACTTCTGGATGATCCTTCGCTGCAACTTCTAGTCTCTTCTCTTGTCCTGTCTCGAATTGACTACTGCAATTCTCTATACTATGGTCTTCCTGACACTACCCTCTATCCTCTCTCTAAAGCCTTCAACTCGGCTGCTCGCTTAGTTTCTCGCACCTCCTACTCCTCTCACATCTCTCCATCTCTTGTTCTTCTCCATTGGCTTCCTCTTAGATATAGGGTGATTTTTAAAATCTGTTTAATAATGTACAAAATAAAAAATTGCCTTTCTCCTCTCTACTTAACTAATTTAATACATATCCCTCCTAAGTCTGGTCTTCGTTCTTCTTCTCGTAATCACTCTCGCATCTTCACTATTAAGCATTCTTTTGCTAAATGCTCTTTCTCCTACTCTGGTCCCTATCTCTGGAACTCTCTTCCTTCTTCTCTTACTAACTCTACTTCTCTCACAGTTTTCCGTCGTGGACTTAAAACATATTGATTGATTGATTGATTGATTGATTGATTGATTGATTGATTGATTGATTGATTGATTGATTGATTGATTGATTGATTGATTGATTGATTGATTGATTGATTGATTGATTGATTGATTGATTGATTGATTGATTGATTGATTGATTGATTGATTGATTGATTGATTGATTGATTGATTGATTGATTGATTGATTGATTGATTGATTGATTGATTGATTGATTGATTGATTGATTGATTGATTGATTGATTGATTGATTGATTGATTGATTGATTGATTGATTGATTGATTGATTGATTGATTGATTGATTGATTGATTGATTGATTGATTGATTGATTGATTGATTGATTGATTGATTGATTGATTGATTGATTGATTGATTGATTGATTGATTGATTGATTGATTGATTGATTGATTGATTGATTGATTGATTGATTGATTGATTGATTGATTGATTGATTGATTGATTGATTGATTGATTGATTGATTGATTGATTGATTGATTGATTGATTGATTGATTGATTGATTGATTGATTGATTGATTGATTGATTGATTGATTGATTGATTGATTGATTGATTGATTGATTGATTGATTGATTGATTGATTGATTGATTGATTGATTGATTGATTGATTGATTGATTGATTGATTGATTGATTGATTGATTGATTGATTGATTGATTGATTGATTGATTGATTGATTGATTGATTGATTGATTGATTGATTGATTGATTGATTGATTGATTGATTGATTGATTGATTGATTGATTGATTGATTGATTGATTGATTGATTGATTGATTGATTGATTGATTGATTGATTGATTGATTGATTGATTGATTGATTGATTGATTGATTGATTGATTGATTGATTGATTGATTGATTGATTGATTGATTGATTGATTGATTGATTGATTGATTGATTGATTGATTGATTGATTGATTGATTGATTGATTGATTGATTGATTGATTGATTGATTGATTGATTGATTGATTGATTGATTGATTGATTGATTGATTGATTGATTGATTGATTGATTGATTGATTGATTGATTGATTGATTGATTGATTGATTGATTGATTGATTGATTGATTGATTGATTGATTGATTGATTGATTGATTGATTGATTGATTGATTGATTGATTGATTGATTGATTGATTGATTGATTGATTGATTGATTGATTGATTGATTGTGCAATACCTACTCTACTCTATACTTGTAAAGGATGTTAAAAAATTCAATAAATGAAAAGAATTTGTGAAAAACCTCGTTTTTTACGGTTTACATGTAAATTCTTTATATTAACTTCACCGCCAGTTTTGCTTTGTTTGATTGCTCTATTTGCTTGCTTGCTTGAATGTTTGCAAACCTTGAAAGTAAAATTAAACTAACTACCTGTCATCCAATCGAGCTGAAATTTGAAATATTGACTCATTACAATGCATTTTATAAAACTTTGAAAGTTTTCTGAAACAAATTTATTTTTTAATTCAATGAATAATTATTTGTGTTTTATAACAAAAATAAATTAAACACAATTATATGGATGTTTGTATGTATAAATTCAAAAAATATGTCGTTCCAAAAGAAAAATTTGCAATAATTGAAAAGCCGACCTTTCACTGTCGACTTTCTGTAAATAACAGTCGGCAAGACCAGTTCTGTAATCTCGGCAAGGTCGGCCTGTCTAAAAAAGTTGGTAACGCAGATACTTGAAAAATGACTGTCTGTTTGCATGTCTTCCATACAAATCCAAACCGATGGACCAATTTTAACAAAATTTGGCATGGAGGTAGATCTAAAAGAGTAGAACAAGATTAAGTAGTTTTTAATTTTAAAAAAATTTTGTATGACCAAAACACGTTTCAGGACAAATATTTTAATGTTTTAAATAAAATCAGTTAACTCAAATTATACAATGCATACTACCTATTTTTTAACGCATGGCGCTCTCCCTGGTCCCAGAGGAAAATCTTGGGGGCGGGGGCGGGCGAAGATATTTTAATTTACCCCAGAGAATCTTCAAACTAGTATGTTTTATTTTCATGTAAAACACGATATAAATAAAAAACAGTTTACAAAAAGTTTAACTTTGATTTAATATTGAACGCAGACAAAAAAGGTTTAAATTATGAATGTAACAAAAGGTATCGACGTTCTTTCACTTTTCCAAGATTATCCACTAAATCAAGATCAAATGTTTTTACTAAGTCAAGTTCAACCGCCATCAGTAATAACAAATTAAGTCTTTCGTCGCCACACGTTGATCTTATATAGGTCATCACTAGTGGCGGATCATGGACTTCTTAATAAATACTTTATATTAAGAAGTCCATGTGTCGGATCAACCATTTCGCAGGTGGCACATATGCGCCAGGACCTCGAGCTTGGGGGCATCACAATTTTACAATAAAAAAGTACTATGCAAGCGTAATATTCCAAAAACTACATTGTATGACAATGATTGCTAAGTTCGAGAGTTCAACTGTATCACAGCTATGTCTATTATTGGTGATCTTTCCAATTTGCATTCGCAACTGTTGTCGTTGCCGGTTGTCTAGAGGTGGGCTTGCTTGACTTGCTTGTGGAGGTTTGCAGCTAAAATGGTGTTGGCCGACGATCTCGACTGATGTGTGCTCATGCCTGTTTGTGTGCTTGTTTGTATGCTTGTGTGTCGTATTGCCGTGGGGACTCTGATTTGGAAGTTAATGCCGGTGCTGAAACTGATATAAATTCAAAAGATGCTGAATTTGTTTTCATTTCTGCAAATGCAGAAACGTTTATTTCTGTCCATTCAATTGATCCTGCTCTCTGGAACACTACTGATGCAAAACTAGCTGATTATTGGATTCAACGTGGACCTGAAACTTGCCGGAATCGTGACTACCAATATATCAAATCTTCTAGGTACGTCCGGAACATTACCAAGAAGCTCAGTAATTTTGCATTTACAAAAACTTTTCCATCAGGTAGGACCAAGCCGGATGAATGGTTTATTAGCATCGATAGTAGAGTTTCCAGCAATTTAAAGGTTATATCCACATTCACCTTGACTGGTTGTGTTTTATGCTTCGTGTGCAGATTATCTTAACCCAATAGTCAATCCTTTTTTTACCAATGCTTTTATTAACTCGTCGGCTCTGTTTCTCTGTCTGTTTCTCTGTCTGTTTCTCTGTCTGTTTCAAATCTTGCAATCAATTTTTGAGTCACTTCCTGATGATAGATTTTTTTCAAATTTTGCATACATGCTCAAGATAGAAGACAATGCAATATTCAATTATTAGTTTTACAATAAGTCAATTTATTGAGTTAATTTTCTTGAGGATTTTATCGAGGGGTTTCTTGAGGGTTTTCTTGAGGGTTTTCTTGGGGGTTTTCTTGAGGGTTTTCTTGAGGGTTTTCTTGACCACAAAACGCTAACCGACTGGCAGACTATTTTACCAAGTTAACACGAACCACACTCACTGACCGCGATTCTCAAGCGTGTACGAAATTTTCATGAAAATAGTTGAGATATTTAAATTCGATGCTTTTTGATGATATTTTTATTATTATTACCAATGCTTTTATTAACTCGTCGTCTCTGTTTCTCTGTCTGTCTGTTTGTTTCTCTGTCTGTTTCAAATCTTGCAATCAATTTTTGAGTCACTTCCTGATGATAGATTTTTTCAAATTTTGCATACATGCTTAAAATAGAAGACAATGCAATATTCAATTATTAGTTTTACAATAAGTCAATAAATTTAGATAATTTTAATTAATTTCGATATTTTGATATAATTAAGATATTTCGACTTTAACATAAAATAAAAGAGTAATATAATAAAAAATTGATTGCAAAATTTGTGTTTTAATTACATATAAAAGCATTGGTTTTAAAAATTCGTTTTTAATTTACTTGTTTAAATTAAAGATGGATTTAATGTTTTGCTCAAATTGAAAGATATGGAAATACAGACTTTCTGACGGCATTTTGGAGCTGTGTATTGAAAAAAAAAAACAAACATGATTAGTAAGCTTCTCCAGTCCGAAAAAGCTGATCTGGGGATCTACCGTGAGTTTTCTCCAGTCTCTGAGTGAGTTTGTCGGAATGCTACTTAAAAAAAGTTTGATGAGTTTGTTGCACTAGGAACGAAACTATCTGGAATTGTACAGTTTACTAAGAAACGAAAAAAGTACTTCCGACGAACAGCAGATAACTTAAGTGCTGATGGTGTCACTATATCATGCTCTGAAGAATTCAGAATATCCACTTTCTTGTTGATTATTGACTCTTTTTTTTTACCTGGTTAAGCGAATCAAAGCCTACTCAAATGTGGAAAAGCTGTTTTCGTTCTTGCAGCACACTGATGTCGAAGCACAAGTTTCTCTCAATGGATTGGTAGATTTCGACTCAAGAGATTTGGAGGGTCTGGGCCAAGTTAATAATAAATGGTTCCACTGGAGATCACTGCTCAAGAATCTCAAGGTTACACCTTGCTCACCTCCCGAGATGCTGAAATTGATGCTGCAGAATGAGTTCAGTACAACCTTCCCGAACACACACATTCTTCTTCGTCATTACTTGACACTGCCTGTGACGAACTGTGCCGGTGAGCGATCTTTCAGCCACCTCAAACGCATCAAATCTGCTCCGAGATTAACACAAACTCAAGAGAGACTAAACTACCTATCTCTCTTAAACATTGAAAGTGATGGACTTCAGGAGTTGGACTGTTTTATAGTTATTGACATGTTCAGTTCAGCTAAATGTAAAAAGAGATCATTGTGAATTGTGACTGTTGAGTCTGTTGAGGTGTTTGTAAAGCCCTGTACACATCGAAAAACGTGAGTTGATACGACCCGATCAAATCTGACACGTCCGGTACAATAGGAGTTTGTCGATGTGATATAGCCGTTAATGACATCAAACTGAGTTTAGCAATTTTATAAATTGCCAGCGAATCACCGATAAGACGTACTATAAATATAAATTTGTCAACCTATTATTTGTCCAATGGCCTTGGAGATTTAGATGTGGGGCATTAGAAAGCTTCTATTTTTGACGTTCTACCTGACACACTTTCTCGTGATTGGTTGAAGAACAAAACTGGGTCGAAATGTAAGATACACGCGATTTCAACGTGCTTGTCGCGTTGGGTTTGTGCTTGACTATTTCACATCGACCGATTTGATCTGATTTTTCTTGTTTGGTGTTGTCGGGTTGGGTTTTTGTCGATGTAAACAGGGCTTTATAGACAGACGGTCAGTAAAAAAAACTATCTGCAAATCATACTACAGTATTCTGTAATCTGTAGGCCTATGTTTTTGTTTTACTCACTTGAAAGTTTATAGTTGAGAGCTGTGCGTCATTGTCAGGCTGGTTAATAAAGATTTACTTACTTACTTACTTATTTCAACTGTGTAATTATTTAATAAATTTCATTTGGCTTTTAACTAAAACATTGAAGCCATAATTTGTAAATGTTATAATGGAGAGGGGATCCCATTTTTTTCAGTGCGCCAGAGCCTGGTCTTCGCACTTTGTAAAACTAAAAAAACAGCTCATTTGATGCAGTGCTAACAGGTAATGATAATGATAATGATAATGAATCCGAGTTTTATTAAAGTGTCGTATGTTCTTCAAAAGAACTTCAAGACCACTGTTGACGTTAGGGAAAAGATTTAGTAAACAGAAATGTTTTTAGTGCTGTGTGGAAACTGGCTGAACTGGATGTAGAGATGATGTGGAAAGGGAGTTTGTTCCACATTTCAGGCCCAATCACGTCGATGGATCTTCCGTCGAGCGTCGCGCGATGAACCTGCGGTGTAGTGAGGAGGCCCCTGGATGCTGATCTGAGCCTCTGCCGACCCGGTACATTGGCTACATGAGCAAAAGACAGGTATGGAGGAGCTTGGCCGTGCAGTGATTTGTGTACTATTGTGGACATTTTGTACTCGATTCTTTGCCGAATGCGAAGCCAGTGGAGATCTTTGAGAAGTGGGGTGATATGGTCATATTTCCGAGCATTGTAGATTATTTTGGCGGCTGTGTTGATGAGAGTTTGAAGCCGATCCAGATGACAAGAAGGAATGCCGGTTAGAGTTGAACTTCCGTAATCAATCTTTGGAAGAACCAAGGCGTTTATGAGAATTCTCCGGGCGTTAATTGAAAGATGAGAGGAGATACTGCGAATCTCTCTGAGATAAGCATAGCAGGAACGGGTCGTGTTGTCGATGTGACTGGCCATAGAACAATCTGAATCCAGCCAGGTCCCCAGATTACGAACACGTCTTACTGGTGGGATCAGGTCGGAGCAGATTCGAACCGGCTTGGTAGGGAGAGTTGACGAACGTCGGAAAGACGAGCACCAGATCACTTCTGTTTTGTTGGAATTCAACAGGAGACGGCTGCTGAACATCCAACGGTCGACCGCGTCTACGCATCTTGATACCTTCATGGCAAGAGAGTCCGCGTGCTCCGGTCGGCAGCGGCCGTAGACTTGTGTGTCGTCGGCGTACATGTGGCATTGGAGACCATGCGCCCTGATGACTTCCTCGAGTTCAGCTGTATATAATGTAAAAAGAAGTGGGCCCAGCACAGACCCCTGAGGTACTCCACATGTTAATGATGTCACCGCTGACGCTGATGCGCCAGAGCGTATTGAGAAAGAACGTCCGGTCAAATAAGATCCGAACCATTCAAGAACGACACTCTTCAAACCGAATGACGCTTCGAGGCGTTTCAGTAATATGTGATGGTGAACGGTATCAAAGGCCGCTGAAAGGTCAAGCAGCACAAGCAGCGACAACTCGCCGTCGCCCGCGGCTTGCAGAAGATCAGAAGACACACGAAGCACTGCAGTTTTGGTGGAATGGTGACGACGATAAGCCGATTGATGAAGAGGAAGAAGATTGTATTGCTCTAGATGCGCTAAGACTCTGCTGAGTACCAGCCGCTCTAATAGCTTTGAAAAAACTGAGAGGTTAGAAATAGGCCGATATGAATTAACGTCGGCGGGGTCCAGGGTAGATTTTTTATCAACGGAGTGACGTAAGATGATTTGTATATAAGAGGGACCTTGCCAGAAAGAAAAGACTTGTTAAAGAGTTTGACCAAAACAGGTGCAATAAATGAGGAGATTTTCTTCAGGAGCCAAGTTGGTATGGGGTCGAGCAGACATTGTTTGTTTGGAAGGGCGAGTATGAGGCGGTTAACTTCGTCTTCGGTTGTGGGCTGAAATTTCTCCAAAAGCACCGACGTTGCAATTGCTTGAAACAGTGGGGTTGGAGCTTTGGATGACGCTACACGAATCTTGTCTATCTTTGAGGTGAAATGTTTTAGAAAATTATCCACGCTAATTGACTGGGCAGAAGAAGTTTTTCCTCTGCCCATGATATGATTGAGAGAACGCCACATTTGGTGAGGCGATTTACTGTTCTTTAAAAAAGTTTCCACCCAGTATGAGCTACGCTTGGACCGTATGAATCGTCTGTAGGCTCTCTGATGATATGATATGGTAATACCAGCACAATTTTTAATAATTTTAGAACTTCTGAATAAGCACGTGGAATTGCTCTAATTTGAACTCAGCATTATCCAGAAGCTTTCCTTCAGACTGACGATCAGTCTTCATTAAACGATGTTGCAGCTTGTATTTGCAATGGGAAAATTACTTCATCAAGATGAAATGATTATAAATTAGAACTAAAAAATTAAAATATTAGCAGATGTATAACTAAGTATAGATATAATTCAAAAACTATGATAAATCTGTTTTTATCAATAACTAATCTAAATACTCAATCGTGAGTGAGCTAATAAAAATATTTCTTCTATTCAGTAGAAAAATCTGCCTGGTTCCCATAATCCTGTACTATTCTTTTAAAAAAATCCAAAACCTTATGCACTTTTTTCTCCCAAAAAAGCCGATGACATGAGGGGGTAGCCACAGCTACCTTTCCAAAAACTTTGTAGCTGTTTTTTTTAATAATTTTTTTTGAAAACTATTTGGGATGGGACAATTTTTCCCTTCCTCCCGCAAATGACGCCCCTGGGCTACGAGAGAATAGGAGAACGAAGTTTTGGATGTGAGTTTTTTTAACATTTTGTCCTTCCCGTGTATTTGCTCAAATGATAGGCGCATCCCGCTGAGATTCCCGTCTCTATCCCGTGCGGGATGGTTTGCTGGGGATCCGAAGCCTCTGCCTTTACATATAGCCTATACTTATATGAGCAAGTCCAAGATAGGGACCGGAGGTATTAAATGATTTCTCGAAAAAGACAAATATTGCCACAACTGGAATTTGTTTTTAGTTATCTATTATTACGTTTTAATTGATCCGAAAATTTTGCTGTCCATCACTTGACAGCCGCTTGTTGATTTAGGAAAGCAGTTTGGACGCCCATCCTTTTTGTTGGGATTCTTAGAATGGCGTCGCTCGAAGGCGAAACTCCGATCAGGCAGTGCATCACGATTCTAGACAAAAAAGTTCGAAATTTAGAAAAGAGGAAGGTTAGAATGATTTCTGTTGTCATTTTTTGAAGACTGGATGTGTTGATGTGCCTGCCGTCGTTTTCTAGGACATCTCAGCATGTGTAAACAGTGTAGTGTACCATTCACGGAGTTTGTATGCCACTACTAAACGAAAATTGAGTTGTTTGGTAATTCTAATAGTTTTTTTGCTGGTTTGTTTTTATTTATAGGTGAAGCTAGATGGTTACAGATGCAAAGTACAAGAGGGCTTAGTTCTGGATAAGGACCAGGAGGTTTGCTTTTCTTAATATTAATAATTAATATTGGCCTAGCTATCTTGTGATAATAAGTTTGGTGTTAAGGTGTTTTGATAAAGGTAGCAATGGTTAATATTTAGCACAGAAATAGACAAAATTGAGTTTCTGAAATAAAACCTGGCACAAAATTTAAAGTGGAGACTTGCATAATAAATTATTTCTGCTATTGTACTCAAATTAACTGTATCTAATTTATCATTGGAAAGATATTTTAGATAAATATTTAATGATCCAAAGAGTTTTTTTAATTTTCAAACAAAAAGTTATCAGCGAAAAACTGTTAGTGCATAGCAGTGAAAATAGAAAGCAAACTAAAAGTGAAACAGAGTTGTAAAACAAGCACTTAAAAAAATTAATTTTGCAGATTAAGCTATTCTATCCATCTCTCTCACTTTTTTCTCTGTCTTTCCATCTCTCTCTCTCTTTTTTCCATATCTTTCTAATTTTCTCCTTTTTTTAAAGTTCTCTCTCTTGCTCTATCTCTCTTCTTTTTCTTCTTTGCCTAGGGCTGAAAACTTTTTATAAGAAGTTCAATATTCATTTTTTTCAATTTGTTGTTACTTTCATTTTAAGAAACCTTTTGTTTCTTTCTTACTTTTTTTTCATTTTTGAAAATCTTGTCAGATGCATGTGTTTCAAAATTAACTTCAAAGAAAAATTAATTTGAAAAAGCAATTAAAATTTTTTTCTCTTTCTTTCTTTCATTGGTTAAAGTTTTTCTGACATTGCCCCTAAAATTAAAGTTTCTAATATGAATAAAAATTATTTAAAACAAATGAAGATATAACAATGGAAAAATAAATTAAGATATTAGTAAGAAAAGGAGATTAGTTTATTATTGTTCATAACCCTAGACCTAACCTATCTCTATGACAGATTTTAAAAAATATATATTATTTTGCGATTGCAGCACCGCTTTTTTAAATTTCTTTTTTACAGCTTACTTGTTTGATCTTTAGGACTGACAGTGTACAATGGCATAATTGACTTTTATTACAAGCCAGTGCGCATCGATTTTATCAACAGCTGACTCTGCTGACCACTGCGGCGGCCACGTTATGTGAAATTGCTAACAACACACATACAGACAGACATGGGAAATTGCTCATTTTTTGAAAACTATAATAGTTTATTTAATTACAATTTTTTTATGCTTGCTTTTGAGTAAAATGTTAGTTTTAATATTGTTTTACAAATCGCTCTCTTTATGAAATCATAAAAGCTTCTTGAATTATTGAGTTAAAGCAGTTACTAATATAATGTGTGTTCATAATTTTAGGAGGCTGTGTCCAAATATGAGTTAGTTGTTCAGAATCTTGATTTCTCTAAAGAGTTGCAGAAGCAGTTTCAGCAAGTCAACACTGAGGTAGCGTGTTTTGTTGTACTTGCAAATTATGAGGTAGCGTGTTTTGTTGTACTTGCAAATTATATGGTAGCGTGTTTTGTTGTACTTGCAAATGATGGATGAGTTAATAAATTGTTTTTACTCAAATTATTTTGTACTTAATCAAAATTACCTTTTTTGTACTTTTCTAGACTGAAAAAGCACTCCGTAAGCAGGCGAAAAGAGATAAAATCGAAAGACAAAATTCTGACATATCGAGGCTCAAAGAAGTTTTACGGTTCCAGGGCGTTTTTGAATGTCTTAAAAATGAAACTGTTAGAGAAGAACTCAAATTTGGAAAGTGGTCTCAAGTTGTTAGTTACTGTTTTAGCATGTTTCCCTCTGTTTTATTTGGAAGAATATTTCTGATAGTTTTGTGTTAACTGTCATTATTTATTTATTGGCTGGTTTAGAGGAGTTTTTATTAAATTGAACATATTGAAATTAATTTGCTGTTTTTAATTATATTTAAACACAATCAGACTTTGTCAGAGAAACAACTGCAAATGCTGGATGATTTCAATAGCCTAATGAATCCTTTGAGGATTTCCGAAAGCAGGTTTAATGCTAATTTTATTTTTTAATAAATAATCAACTTAACAATTTGTTTTGTTGGACTTTGAGTTTTAAACTGGCTGTATTTCTAACGTTCCAGTTACAGCCAACAACTTTGTGCAGCTGCCGAGCATCTCTATTGGCTTCTTGAGAGATCTGACAGGCCTGTCTTGGAAGCTATGACATACAAAGATGTTGCCGTGCTGGCTGAAAGCATTGCTAACAGCAGTCTTTTCGAAACAAAACTAAGTCGAGATGAAGGTACTATTTATTTTTAAAACTTCTAATTGATTTTGATTGACATATAAAATATAAAATTTAAGCTAATTGTTTCTTTAAAGTTGAAAATAATGGTATAAATATAGAGTGTTACAAGATGACTTGATGCTGTTCTTTAATTAATTATTCAAGGACCAGTGAACAATTTTGATTTTTTCCCTAATTTATACATTGGTATCATACTTTATTCAGCAGTTTACTTGATCTGTTAGTTTGCATGTAACTTGTTTCACAGCATCATCCCAGAAAGAAGTTCTTCCTGAAGATTCAACACTTTCAAAAATTCAGGACTTAGATGATCAGGTAGAGCAACAGCTGAATGGTGGCAGAGATAAGCAGCAGCAACAACCAGCTACATCTAATGGTTTCAAGATTGCAAATGTCGAGTCTCTGGAAGAAAGTAATGTTGGAGTTACCACTGGTTCAGTTGAAAATAGGGTTGGACCTGTGATAGAAAATGGCAGTGGATTCTGTAAGTTGAGTTTTTAGAAGTTTATTACAGGCTAAGAAATTTTGTGGTCATTCCTAGGATAGAGTGTGTTATTTTTGTAAATTGCACTAGCTCAGTAATCATAACTGTATTATTCTAATGTTTTGTCTAAGTTATTACATTAATGGCAAGTGAACATTAAGAAAAATATTTAATTATTAAAAATGTTGATTTTGTATGGGTTTTTATTTTTGGCTTAATATGTTTCTTTAAATGCAATTTAAAGTCAATGAAGCAAATTGAACTGGCTATATGAACAAGCTGCATTGGTTGTACAGAGATAAGACCAACTGAGATTTTTAAAGCGAAGGACCAAGATGCACTTGAACAAACTTTTTGAAAATAATTTTCTGTTTATTAGAAATGGTTAAGTTAATGGATCTGAATAAACCAACTATACCCCATTGTGTATGTGCAGTGCATTCATTACTCTATGCAGTAGTCACTGTAAACATTTGTTTTTAGGTAAACCTATCCTTTTGATTACAGTTGTCATGCACACACTTGTTTTGTATGCACTTGTCATGAAACCATTTTATTCTAGTACTTAGTAACTAATTTTTTTTGCTGTCTTGGCTTACAATGAGTTTTATTTTCCAATGTTTATTCTCCAATCTTTTCTTCTTTCTGTCTATAGACAATCATATCGTAAAATAATAACCCAGCCTATTTAAACAAAAGAAATTGTTGAAAAACTGCTATTGGCCATTACCTTACTTTCCAGCCAATAGCTAATGCCAAGGAAGCATTTTAAAGAAAGAAGATATATTTCAACAAAATTTTATTTTAAATAATCAAAGTTTTATACATTATAAGTAATTGTGGAAAATTTAAGAACAAATGCTGGTCATTAAGTGTGTGAATGTTAAATTACAAGACCTTCTAAACATCCGAAAAGTGACTGCTAATGAAAAACATGTAAAATGGCATACATTTATGCTACTTTTTTCAATCTATTCAGTTCTTCTTTTGGTTTAATGTAATGGAGTAATATGTTTTAATAATGTTTATATCAGCAAGAACAGAATGTGAATACAGTCAGCCACTACAACAAAGTACAGAAGAATTCCAGCAGACTGGTGCTATTCAGTCACAACCACAGACGGCCCCACAGGGCATGATTTTAGGAGGGCGCTGGCCTGTTTCAGATCCTTTAATACAACAGCAACACTTGGGGGCCAACCAAACTTTATTTGCTACTCCGCTTTCCAGCCATTTGACGATTCCATACATGGACGAGTCTGCATACGACAGACAGCGACCACTCCGCGACATTGTCAGTTCTGTACAGGGAAGTTACAACTTTCTTCAGGAATCACTCATTGAAAATGTTGACAGTCAGTATTAATTAAGTTCCTTGAGTTTCTTTTTGTTAGTTGTTTGCTTGACCATCTTGCATTATCTAGTTATAAGTATTGAATGAAAGATGTGGTTCTAGATAGAGCTCTACCGATTAATCGGTAGCATTCATAATCGAGCCGATTATCAGCAATCGGCTGCCGATTGTTCGTAAATGGTACAATCACCACACAAGCATCACAGGATTTAATGTGATTGGTTGGTAATAGCCCCGCCTCCTACCAATCACGTCGTATCCTGCGGTGATTGTGTGACATTAGTTTTAAGCCAGGCAAGGTCCCAATGAGATCAAAAATTCGGAGATTAGCATATTATCTATATAATGTCCGGTGTTATATATATATATATATATATATATATATATATATATATATATATATATATATATATATATATATATATATATATATATATGTGTGTGTGTGTGTGTGTGTGTGTGTGTGTATGTATATATGTATGTATGTAGAGTATAGCTCAAGTTTAAGGCGTAGTCTAATTTTAACAAAACACCTTTACCAAAATTTAAAAAAATAGACAATCGGTTTTGGCTCCACAATCGGCTGTTCTCACAATCGGCTAAATGTGGAATCGGTAGAGCTCTAGTTCTAGAGTTTTAAATAATTGATTTAACCCTTATCGTCCCAACCATTGAAGGAGTTGAAATTTTTTCATCCCCGTCATATATATTACTGATTTTGGGTCCTATATGAAGTATCTGAAGTTTAAATTTTTTTGACTCACCAGAATTGGAGATATGAGTATGTGCGCAATTGCGCATGTTGGGAACTACAGATACAAAAGTAGTCAACAAAATTTTATTGAACCGTTTATGTTTTCAATGTCACAAATAGTGTGTGAATGGATGAATAAGAACTGGAAAGACTGATTAATGAAGATGATAAAAACCAAAGCAGTTCTTTCGATGCGCAAAATGTAGTCGAACATTACACTTGCGACACTTATTTCGTGTGCTGCCATGACAAACAGCACATCTTCCACTTGGTGAGGGTTCATTGATATGTCCGACACCATCAGTTCGTATATCCATCGGCAAGATTGGATGATGTCCTCTCCCTGTAGCTCCAACTCTAGCTCCTGGAGTACTTCCTAATGGATCATCCGTGAAATCCTTCTTGAGCAAGCACAAGACAACCTCACGTCTGAAATTTAAATGATTTACAGAATCGGCTTTGTGGAGATGTTGATAGAAGCGAAAAGCTGCAACGACTGTAATGTTGACGACATTCACAAAGAGCAGCCACCACCATTTCTTTCCTTTGATGATCGGTCTGTAGCTGCTAAGCAGCTGGTCAAACATATCGACCCCACCCATTCCGCAGTTGTACTTGTAAATAAGGTTTGGTTGTTTTACCTTCTGTAAATCTTTGCCAATTCTTCTGTTGACAGATTGCTCAGGTTCATGAGTTTCGCAATTACTTGCCAATGAGACAAAAGCATTGTCAAACCATTTGACTATATAAACATTCCCATCACATCTGAAATCATAAGATCCTCTTCCAAGTTTCTTTAGATTGCATCACTCAAGATGTTTTTGTGTGCACCATTTGAACGATTAGAACGGATTGTTCCGGTTGCCTTAAATCCAAGTTCTTTCAGATGTATCAGTAAACTGTAAGAAGTGAAGAAGTTGTCGAAGTAGACTGAATGGAATTTGGGTTGTGAATGTTTATTGACTGCCTCCAGCAATGTGTCCACAACATGAAATCCAAGAGGCTGAATTCTTCTTTGGTCACTCTTCTGACAGTATATGTCGATTTTGAAAGGATACCCATTAACACCTGTATAATTTAGAAGACATTGGATTTGTAATAAAATTATAGAGGCAAGAATATGTTTCATAAACCTCCTCAACCATTAGCAAATGTAAAGCAGGAGGTCAAGAACATTTGCACAACATAACTATATGAAATATGATATATATGATATATGAAATTGCTTTAGTTAGGTATCCATGTTATAAACCCTATAACATGTGTTGTATGAAGTCTATCACGTTGTGAGGATAAGGGGTCATTACAATGCATTAACATTTTATAAACAATCCTAATCAATTATTTGTCAATAATTGCCATATCATTATAAATTGTGAAGGATACTAGCCCATTCGTCGCAAAGCCGTTTCGTCGCAGGGTACATTTTCGTCGCGACATTGCGACGAAAATTCCCACTTTGCGACGAAACGGCCCAGAATGCGACGAAACGGCCGACCATTGCGACGAAAAGTCTAGCAATTTTGGTGGTCAGTATTCCGCTGTATGGCGAAACTGTTGGCCACCTTATTGCAAAAGACCACTAGACCGCGAAATGCAAGGGGAATTCCGCAATCTGCACGAGCCATGTCATTACAACAGGTTGCTGCACGCTTCCTACCGTTGCAACTGGGTTGTATTTATGCCATGTTGCATACCAGACAAAGGTGTCGGATTAAATGGAAGTCGTTTTGTTATATTCGCCAGAGGAATGTGATTTTTATCGCTACGCGGCCCTATAATTCTAAAACGATATAAGTTGCTAATTAGCCTCAAATTTCTAGAGTACAGTCATAATTTAAATTAAATTGAGAATATTAAAAAGAAAACCAAATAAACAGCCCATTTAATGAAAACTTAGTAATTCAAATAACACAAAATCATAATAATAATCATTTATTGTTCAATTTTAACAAGTTCGTTAGCTGACTATGCAGCGGAATTGAATCAATTTTTTTTTTGAAAAATTAAGATAGAGTTTGTTGAGTTCTTCTTCAAACTCTTTGGCAACTCTTCTTTGAGCCCTTTGAACCTGATACAAGCTCACAAATTGCTCGTTTAGAGCTATGGTGCGTGCCTCCTTTTCTAAGATTGAACACAAAGCATAAAGGCTTGTGTTGTGGTTGGCCATTTGCTTTAATCCATTGTTCCATCCTTCCAGGTCGTTGTTGGTCCTTATTTTCACATCAAAACAGCCACGTTTTTGAAAGTATTTCATAAATTGCTAAATAAAAACATTGTAATTAAAAAGTATGAACAGTAAACACTAATAATATAATAGCACTTACTTTTATTTTTGGCATTATGTTCCAACAAGGATTCCACAACAATTTGTTTGGATCCTATGTGTGGTTGAGCTTTGCCTTTTTCGATAATAATCTGATGTTTTTCTGTTCTGGGATAGATAGGTTTGGTAGGCAGGTATGGAACTGTGAGCATTTGTAGTTGGAGCCAGTTTGAATAACTCTTCCTCTGCTCGCTGAGAAAATAATAATATTAATTAACATGTTCAGGGACTTACGCTGAGTTAATCATTGACTTACTTTCACTGTTTTTCGAAGATTTCGATCGATTGACACACGTCCAAAGCATCGTGTAGCGATACAAAATCACATTCCTCTGGCGAATATAACAAAACGACTTCCATTTAATCCGACACTTTTGTCTGGTATTGCAACATGGCATAAACACAACCTAGTTTGAACGGTAGTAACCGTGCGCAACCTCTTGTAATGACATGGCTCGTGCAGATTGCAGAATTCCCCTTGCATTTGGCGGTCTAGTGGTCTTTGGCAAAAGGGTGGCCATCTGTTTCGCCATATATCGGAATACTGCCCACCGAAATTGTTAGACTTTTCGTCGTAAAGGTCGGCCGTTTCGTCGCATTCTGGGCCGTTTCGTCGCAAGGTAGGAATTTCCGTCGCAATGTCGCGACGAAAATGTACCCTGCGACGAAACGGCTTTGCGACGAATTGGCCTGCACCCATTGTGAATACCTGCTAAACCCCAGAGCTTGAATCCAAACCGGATCGGCTTCATCCTAACGAACATTTTACAAGAGTGCTTTCCATAATATGGGCACATGGACTCGTCAATGCTGAGTATCGGTTGGAATATTCCAAACGTTTGCAGATTTCAGTTAAGGATGGTTGCTCCAGTAGTCATTGATTTCTGGGACTGTGTGGTATCCAGATAAAATAATAATTCCAAGGAAACGCATGAGTCCAGTTTTAGACAAAGACAAGTTTGGTGCTAGTTTATCACGTCTGGCATATAACTCGGACTGATCTTTGATTAAGGTGATAATTTCATCTGAAAAATTTCCTCCAAATTTCAAATTGTGACAAATTTTTAAGCTTCTGCGTCCCGTTATTTTTTTGGAACGATACGATACGATACGATTTCTGAAATTTGCCTCGAATTAAACGATACGATACGAGACGCTTCGACCAATAACGATACGATATCGATACGATTTCAGGATCTCGACTGAAGCGGAAATTTTGCCTAGAGATAACATAGAATGATGAACTATACGCGACAGACAATATTAATAACTACATTAAAGAAATTCATTGAAAAAAAATATATAAATATTAAAAAATTTCAAAATTTATAAAAATTTACCAAATTTAATTTTTTTTTACAACTTGAAATAAGTTTCATTTGTTTAGTTTCGGTACATCTATTTGTCTAAATTTAGACTCTAAATAAAATGCTACCGCCGATAGAAAGTATTTATTTACTTTATTTAGTGACGCGGCATGATAATGATGACAAACACGAGAAAGTGCCTCTATGCAAGAATTAAAAAAGTGAAAAAACCCAGCGTGTTTATTTATAGGCGATGGCGAATGCGGTTAGCAATAGCAAGAAAGAAGCTGAGAAAGTTTCGAATTCCAGCTGCAGACGATACGGGCTACGGCACTGTCGTGCACACTACAGGTGGCACACACATACTCACACATAACCAAGAATATCAACGAGATTATAAAGATATATCTTAGATGAGCTACTATTACGGTCAATTACGGATATCGAAACACTAAAATAATCATTCCAATTCTATGTAACAAATTTGAAAAAATAAGTTTATCAAACAGACTAAACCAAAACATAAACATAGAATGATCATTACTATTACATTACTCATCATTCTCATTAATAATAATAGTCATCGATGTCAGCGAGTACGATTGCCTTGTAGGGCTTGTAATATCAGTAGTATGCAGAGCTCGACTAGCAGCCTAAGAGGAGCGTGGCTTTTTTGCTGCCGGTTCCCAGACT
Source organism: Erpobdella octoculata (assembly GCA_963978895.1). Taxonomy (NCBI): domain Eukaryota; kingdom Metazoa; phylum Annelida; class Clitellata; order Hirudinida; family Erpobdellidae; genus Erpobdella; species Erpobdella octoculata. Next base: position 21,856,954 of record OZ022243.1, on the reverse strand, counting down.
AAAAATAGTAAATAATGGGGCTACAGGCTGTCTGGAAAACCGAATTTAAAGTGGGGATGATAATAGTTATAAACTTCTGTCAATAGGTAGATTAATTAATCAATGTTGATGAATCAATTGCAAATATTCACAGTTGTGACAATCGTTAATTAAATATGTATGACTTCGTTATTTATTGGAAAATATTTTAAAAAAATCCCGATATTTTTCGGGATTTTAATCGAGAATGAAATTTTAGACTTCTTCCGCAGGCTGTATCGTTTCAATGGTGATACGGGAATCCCGTATCGTTATGAAATCTCGATTGAATTCGAGATAACGATATCGGGACGCAGATGCTTACAAATTTTGCAACTGTTGAACATCGTCTACTTCTTGATTTTTTTGCCTTTTTTGACACTTTTTACAATTGTTGGTGTCATGTACTGTTGTGTCACTTTCTTATGTGAAGCATAAAGACTATCAGAAATTGATGAAAAGAAACAAAGTTGAATATATGAACACTTTTCTTGTCAATAAATGATATTTCGATAAAAATCACTAATTATTGTATAGTTTCCGCACTCTAGATCCCAACGTGCGCAATTGCGCACATTTGTTTTTCTCAGGACGTCACACATATTTAAAATTAAAAAAAAAATTTTTTCTTTGGAAAGTAAATATTTTAATAACCTGAAAACCAAAAAATGTAAATTTTTCAAACAAATTTTTTTGCTACTATATCAGAAACTGAGACTCGGCTGAAAAACAGAAAATTGACGATTTTCAACATGTAAATTAGCATACATGCAGCATAGATACAAAAAACATCTGTATTACATATTTTTAGATCGACATTAGTATTATTTAAAAATCAAAGAAAAAACATTTTTTATTGTAGTAACTATGCATATGACGTCATCTACCAAACGTGCGCAATTGCGCATGTTGGGAGGATAAGGGTTAACAGCATTTTAAAGTCATTACCTACAACTGTCCATGCACCGATGTGCTGGTTGGTGTCATTTTAAAGAAGTGCATTTTTTCTAAAAAAAAAAAAGTTTGACAATGTTTAACGTGGCGTTAATCGTTAGACTTCTAAGCCACGAATCACTTTATCCAACTCACTTGTGGGCCCATTTAGACAGGACAACCAGAGGCAGCCGTTTATAGCCGCCTACCCACACCCCTTGCAGACGCTGGTGACGCCGGCGAGATTTGAACCGCCAACTCTCAGGTCCAGAGGCGAATGCCTTACTGCTATACCACCAGCGACCGCCCATATTTATAAAAGCTCTTTGTTGCATGAATGTATTAATAATGTTATGAAAGTTTTGTTATTTTATTCCTCTCAGATCAAAGCAATTTGAATAACAACAATTCAGTCCCTGATGTAGCAAGTGTTAATGAGGCTGCTGTATCATCTACTTCATCTTCTGCTTCTCTTCAACAGCAACAAATGATAGATCATCATCAGCTCCAACATGAACATCATGTTTGTTGAAGATTTATTATTAACCAGCAGTTGACGCACGCTTCGCGCGCGCGAAGCGTGTGAGTTTTTACATATTAATAGTAAAGGTAGTCGTAATCAAATCGCACTTTAAGCTCAAAAACAACACCTATGCGCTATTATAGTAATAACTTTACGCACGCTTCGCTTGAAGCGTGTGACTATTATAGCCAGTTGCATATGAACACGTTTTATAAAATAGTAAATTGTCGTTAATAATAATAATTTACAACTTGTTTAAAATTGGGAAAAACCCGCCGACTACTACTTCGGTGATTTATTTATTTTCAACTTGTTTATATTGAGTTATGGCGTATTCCAATATAATAGGAATAATATTAGAAAATTAGTTAATTTTCGTAATTAATAATATAAATAATTAAAATAAGAGGAATAATAATAACAAAATAGAAAAATGTCGTTAATAATAATTTCATTAAATATTTCCGCAAAGCGTCGAACTTTCCAATAATAGAAATAATATTAGCAAAATAGTTAATCTTCGTTATTAATAATAATTAAAATAAGAGGAATAATAATTGCAAAATAGTAAATTGTCGTTAATAATAATTTACATAAATAAAAAACCCGCCGACTACTACTTCGGTGATTTATCTATTTTCAACTTGTCTATATTTAGCGATGACGAACGATGCTATATTTATCCGCAAAGCGTTAGACTTTCGCGGCTAATAACTTTTTATTTAAACAATTTAACAAAAAAGTGCCCTAACAAACCTTGTTCAGCGTCTCATAATCTATCAATGTGAGTTTTTTCAGACCTGTAGATGCTAATCGGGTGACATATTACATCATTGCGCTTTTATAGTAGGGAATCCAACATCTTATCAACTTGTAACATGATGCAATTTGTCTATGAAAAGTTTCTACTAATTCTTTTTATAATAAGGTTGTACTTTGGGGAAATAGTTCAATAAGACTTACTTATTTGTAGTTTAATTCCATGCAATCATATAAATAGCCAAATCTTATTATCTCAATATTCACTTGTTGTTATGAAATCTCCGTCTCCTACATAGTTGTAGCTTTTATTTATTATTTGAAGCAGCAGCTGCCCATGGCAACTGTAGCTGGCTCTCAAGCCAGTGGTTATGCAGGTGTCTACCACAATCAACTCCACCCCCACCATCAGCTTCTGCACCATCACCACAACAGCCAAACAATGGGAATGCCAACATCGGCGTCGGCCGATGTTTATTATCAACAACAACAACAGCAACAGCAGTTGTTCCAAAGGGTTCCTTCAAATGTTGTTTATGAAAGGAGTGGGCAGGTTGGTTTTATTTATTTTATTTTAGCTGGTTTTGTTGAGATGGTTCGTGGAATTATGATTTTGTTACGCAGCCACCTCCTGACTTGTTGGATACAAAGCAACTGCAACAAATTTCTCCCAGTATTTCTACTTCCACTTATCCCACTTTCCACTCTATGTCATTGCCTGAACAATCAGCAGCGGATCACCAGATGTCAGGATTCATGATCAGCTCTGTACCACCGACTGCATCTTCTTACCAGCAGCATCAGTCGCAACAGATTGAGGTACTTATTTGCAATTGCTCTTGATAAAATTAATTTAAATAAATTATCTTTGGGTTAAAGTTAAGCGCAAATTGTATTTTAGAACTCAAAAGCACCGTACACCATGAACCCCAATGCCGATATTTTCCATTCTGGATTTCATGGAACCAGTCCAGGTGAAGCAGGTGTGGTAAGTGAAGCCCAGGTTGACCAGTCAGCAAATGGAAAACTAGTGGGCGTTGAGGAGCAAAAGGAAGCTACTTCCAAAAGCTTTGCCCAGACTGCTAGTGGTGGAAAAAACTACCAAGGTTTTATTATTTACATATGACTTTTTATAATCCAGTTGAGTGACTTACCTTAAATACTCGCTTATAAGCCAAGAATGGTACTAGGTTTAAATGTCCTGGTCAGAATGTCCCCAGACAAAATTTCCCCGATCAAATTGAACAGTTCAAGATGTTTTCCTTAAACATGTTTCTGCAAAACTACTAAGATTTTATTAAACAATTAATTACTTTTACCATGCAAAAAATTCAACAAAATAATTATTTCCATTTTATCTATTGTAAACAGATGTTAATTACTTCCAGTTTACCGAAATAACTAACTCAAATAAGATTCAGTGGTGATCCGTTAAAACAGTCTTGGACAAGAAGACTCCAACATTATGACCCTGGTGGTTACGGCCCCATCAAAAGTTCTATAAAAATCTCCTACATTATATATACACCAACAAAAAGATCAACATTTTAAGCTCTATTTCTATAAGTTTATTTAAAATTAACCAACAATGTTTAATGTGAACATTTACATTTACGTACACATTAAAAAACATTAATGTCAATGCCAGCGTCACGCTTTGGAAACTTTCACCTAGCTGTTATAGCTCAAATGTAATGAGATATAAATCATGGATACAAAGCTGGTTGTATAAAAATTCTCAATATGTTTCAGTTCTAAAAAAAATTATTTATGCATTTAAAAAGCCACAAGTTTTATGAATGTAAACAAGCTGAACAGCATTTGCGAAAAGCTACACCGTAGAACATACTGTGGTGGGCCTTGAATACAGAAATTTTTAAAGACAATGTCATATTTAGCTAAAATTTTACGGTTAAAAGATTTTTAGACAAAATGTCTCAAAGCATTTTGAGCTGAGACATTTTGAATGGCGATATTTTGACCTGGGACATTTTGAATCGAGACATTTTAACCTGGGACATTTTGACCAGAGGCATTCTGAGCGGGACATTTTGTCTGGCCACTCCTGAGAATTTTTGGAACAAATTAAGGTCCAAACAATATGGTGTCAGTTTATCTACAAGTTAATCAAAAATTTAAAAAATTGATCAAATGTTAAATTTTCGTCGTGCATTTTCGAATTAGGCAGCACATTTGACTTTGATCAAAAAGGTATTACCTAGAATCCTCTGTGTTATAATTTTAACTATCTCATGCTTTTTACAACTCACTAGGTAATCATCCAGTCTGTATAAAATCAGAGTCCGTCATGGACAGCGAATTTAATTAATTATAAAAATTATTCTTTTATTAATATTGAGAATAATTATATCAACAATTGTCCAAGTAAATAATTATTTTCCATCTATAATATATGCGCAAAAGATTTTCTTGAGGCTATTGAACTGGATTTTAGTGTCGACTATGTGCGGGTCATGAATATTTCCTAGCATTAACCACTTCAGCTTGGTGGGTCGGCATATAAGCGAACAGGCTTATATGAGAGTATTTATGGTGTTTAACTAGTCATGTGTATTAAGCATACATCTTTGTAGTTTAGTAACACAAGTTTTTTTTTGTTCAGAGTTCACAAATTCTCAGAACCAGAGAAGTCAAAAGCCAATGTTACCACACCAGCGTTTTGCCAACAGCAGTCATTCACGAATGTCATTCAACAGTAGACAAGGTGCGCACACTAAAAACATGTCTTTATTTTATATTTTTTAAACTATGTTAAACCAATTTATTGGATTATAACATTTTGCAGGTGCTGCTCCTCCCTACAGTGGAAGCACTTCTAGAGGGGGAGGTGCCCCATACAGAGGTAGTGCAAGATTTGGTGGTCCTGGGGTGGTGAGACCTGCTCCTAATTCATCTGGCAACCAGCATTTCTACCAAAGAAATGATCATTATCATACCCAGATGAGCACTTAGAGTTAGCTGAATTGGTGATAATGATTTGTCTAATTAATATAAATGACCATGAAGTGTGGTGGATGTCACTTTCTTTTTCAAACTGATATAGTTATACTTGTCAGGTTTAGAAGGATAATTAATGAAACTTTTTCGTCCATTTCGTAATGCTCTCCGAAGTGGGTCTTCCACATTTATCACGAGAGGAAATACTTGTTATTAAATAGTTTGTTGCATGTTATTAATTATCTGCCAAACTTCATATATTTCATATATTTTAATCTTATTTAAATAAAATTCACCTGCTTAGAATTGTGATTGGTTAGTTAGTTATTGTGTTGATAAGGGTGTGTAGCTGCTTTGCGCTGTTGAAGATTATTGCTCATTTTATATGTTTTAGTGAGTAAGCTAACATATTTAACACTAAGAAATCACAATTTCTTACAGTAAAGTTAATAATCTAAAGGGAAAAGCAGTGCAAGGGTTATAGTGTGCGTGGTTCCCCCACAAAAACCATTAGTTAGCCCTCTACTGATAGGTTACATGACTATTGTTGGGCTGTTGTACCTCATTTTCTTCCAAAAAAATTTGATGGCCCATGGGGGTGGTTGTCTTACTTTATTTTCAAAAGGTACAAAAGTTTTTCTGCAAAAATGCCGAGCGGGAGGAGGTTGGTGCTCTTTTATCTATTGAAATTGAATAGCCATTGCTAATTAATACAAATCTTTTTTAAAAATAAGTCACCTTAATTTGGGGACCCTTCAAAGCCTGCCCCGACCGGAGGGTTCAAGGTGTGCAAGACACTGCAGTCGGCAATGAGAAAAGGCGTATTATTATTTTATTATTTATTATATAAACAAGCCGAAGGGCTAGCTTCTTACACGGCAAGTGAAATCATAAACCAACAGAAAAATAGAGAACACAAACAAATCTGATTAATCATCATCACAACTCACTCCATCGAAACCATCATCGTCACAACATCATCATTGACACAATCCATCATCATCAGATAGAAGAGAATAATCAATTTCGCACGGTTTCCACAAAGACAGAAAATAAAATAAGTAACTTGAGCAACAAGGCATTTCAATATAGAAAAAGTACTCAATCTAAAATAAACAGAAAAAATAGAGAACACAAACTTGCAAATCAGATCAATCATCGTCATCGACGATAATACCATCATCATCACCATCCACTTCATCAATACCATCATCATCGAACAACATTAACCACTCTCGCGTCATCATCACCATCAGATAGAAGAGAATAAACACTCGCACAGTTTCAATTACAGACAGAAAACGAGATATATCAACTTGAGCAACAAGGCCCTTGAATTTAGAAAAGGTAATCGATAACTAAACACAACATGTTGAGGTAGGGAGTTCCATTCAGCTACGATCCGGTTAGATAAAAAATATTTGGTGACATCGAATAAACAAGTAATGAGCGCTTCTTCGTGTGAAATACTTGCGATATTGCCTGTCTTTTGAATCTTCTTACCAGCCAATCTCGTTCATTGATTTACCATTCAAACTCCAATCGACACCATATGTATAACAACTATGTCCGTACCCGACCTGGTTTCCAATTAAATAACCGGACATTCCCGGTTCGTGCGGGTGTCAAGTAAAGGTTATCAGTTTTTAAATTCTAGCTTAGGATATAAATGAACATGGCTGAGAGTTAGTATTTCTTTTTCGACATTGGCATTTCATTTGAACAGTTAAATTCTTTAGTATACAATTATACAGGGGCGCTCATCTCCCCTGGCTGCTGGATTGCTGGAAGCAGACTCTCCCTCCCTTCTTTCTTCCGGATCCTCTACGTCCCGAATGTAAGTTGAAACTAAAAGAAGATATTAAGGTGCATACACACTGACCAGTTTTTTCAACCAGCTCCAGTTCGCCAGAATTGGTGCATAGATTATGATAATTTATTTTGGCACCAGAGCACATGTCACACTTAGCCGATTGTTTTTGTCAACAAATGAGTTATGCCGGTAAGTTGTACGCAACAAAATCGCCCACTATGGTTTAGATAGCGCTTTAAAGGGTTTTACAAGAAATTGTGTAACTCGAGTTCTGTCTATCTTTTAATTTTTACATCAAAAGGCTTGTAAAAAGTAATAAAACAATATGTGGTGGTGTATATAACTCGTTTAAGTAGACTTTCAAAGAAAAGTCTTAAAGCACCTAGTGTGAAGGACTATAAACTATTATAAAAAAAAAACTTTCAAAGAAAATGAACTGTCTGAACTCGTTTAAATAGACTTTCTTGGCTCAGAAAACATCGTACGACTATTTTTATGTAATCATTTTTATCAATTCAAGCACTTTATCATCAGTCCACTCTCTTTTTCTTCTTCTTTTTTTTATTACATTTTTACGTCATTATGCATTGTATTTTAAGACGGGAAAAAACATAAAAGGAAATGATAAATAAATAAAATAATAAAATGTTAAAATAAAATAATGTTCATTTAAGAGAGTTAGAAGAAAAAAGTCAGAATATGTATCTGAAAAATTCTTCATCTTCTTCCCCTCTTTCGCTGGTTGTCATCATTGTAACGCCTCTCCAGCTGACTCTTTAATCCCGGAATCAGGGACAATGGCTGCTGCAGTCCTCAATGCCGGATCCAGCTGGGCGGTCATCGATGGACGTGATTTCTTTGCTTTTTGTTGTGTTTTGCTCCTCCTCTTGGTTGACACATGTCGCCAGAACCTGTAAAATCTTTTTAATCATAGATAATACATCTATTATTGAGCTCGATTCGGTTTTTGTTTTTCTTGATACTTGATTTTTTATTGTCTCCGTTTGCTTAGTTACGAGAAGCATCTCTTTGTTGATATATGTATGTTCGGCAACTGTGAATTCCTTTCCTTTGCTTCTCAGGGCCTCTGAGTAAGACTTTCTCCCTGTTGTAGTCTTCCCGTTTTCTTTAGCTTTTTGCCATTTAGGACATTCGTTGCTGCCTGTCCTGTGATCAGGAGTCATACAGCTGGCACATATAGTTCTCGTTATTTTTGGCGCTGTGCAGCTCTTTATATCGTGCTCTCCGGCGCACTTAGGGCAGGAGGTCATGGCCTTGTAATATTTGGCCACATGACCAAATTGATTGCAATTAAAGCATCTTACTGGGTTCGCAATGTATTCCTTCAATCTGAAGGTTAGGAATGAGATTTTAATGTGCTTCGGAGGAATCTGGTCAGGCTCAAAAGTGAGGATGACCGCAGTGGTTTCCTGATATCTTCCATCTATTCTTTTCTTAATCCGAGCTGCAGCGGCACATCCGGATTTTTCGATGATTGTTCCTATCGGGATTTCTATTGGGACCCCGGTAATAATCAATTTAATTTTCTTAACGAAAGGTTTAAGAAAACTGACCTGGTAACCGGTGTCAAGATAGACATGTTGTGTATGTGATTATTGGTGGATGGGATGTGTTGTGTGTACGCTCGCTATTTGTTGTAGTATGAATGCTAACCTGTAGTTGTAAAAGTTGTTGGATATTGTGGCTAGCGTGCTGTTCAGGCAGGGAAAAGTATGTGTAGAGTTTTTAGTGGAGTGAGAGTCGAGCTCGAGAGTGGTTGTCACGTAGTTAGGAGTGAATTGTTGAATTGGCGAATTTTCGTATTGAAATTAAATTTTCCGTTTTGTTAATTTTTTATTTAATAATAAAGACCTCTTAAGCTGAAGTTGGAGTTTTGTTGTTGAGCGGTTTGCCCAAGTTGACATTTTTGGCGACCCCGACAAGACTGGTGAAAAAAAAATTTGTCGACGTGGGCAAATAAGGAAGCTGTAACGTTTGTTTTGAAGTTGTTTTGCGGAGTTTTTTGTTAGAAGTTTTGTCATGACCAGTATTCAAAAACTGAAAGAACTTGGAAAAAGTCTGGGGTATAAAGATACCGAGCTGCAGTTGTTTGTTAAAGAGCAACAGGCAGCATTTGCTTCCTAACCCCCCTTCTGGGCGCCCCTGCAATTATATTACCAAATTTCAAGTTATTTAAAAACATGGATAACACTGATAGATACAACTGCGGTGAAAAACTGTATGATTCTATTATGGATGACATTGTGAGAAAGTCTTTGCAAAAGAAGATCCAACTAATGTCATTTTGGGTTTGTTCTAGTATCCCCAAACCAACAACATCGATTGGTTCTCATAGCAAAGCTGAAACAAAACTACAGAAATAGTTGAAATAATATTCTGACTTTTTAGCGATTATCAAAAATTAAAATCCATATAGCAGTAAATTTCTTTAATTAATGGGTCGCACCAGTTACCACATCTTTGACTGATAAATAAATTTAAAGTTTGCCGCAAATATTTTAACTTGACATTATTCTTTTAAACTGCGCCAGCGGGAGGTGTTTCTTTGCAATAAATGAAATAAGAGAAATGTATGCTGAATTTCTAACCTATGGTCAAGACTCATCATGTCCACAATCGTTATTTTATCGCTATTTCTGTTGTTGTACCTAATCATAATCATCGTCGTCATCGTCATCATTATCTTCATCATCATCATCATCATCGTCGTCGTCGTCGTCATCATCATCATCATCATCACCGCCACCGCCAACTCTGTCCCGGTTGAAGACTGATGCTGATATAGTATATAGGAGTATATCAATCAATCAATCAATCATTATTTATATAGCGCTATTTCCGCAGTGTTCAATAGCGCTCGGTCGTGAACTTAGTAAACAGATATGTTTTAAGTCCACGACGGAAAACTGCGAGAGAAGTAGAGTTAGTAAGAGAAGAAGGAAGAGAGTTCCAGAGATAGGGACCAGAGTAGGAGAAAGAGCGTTTAGCAAAAGAATGCTTAATAGTGAAGATGCGAGAGTGATTACGAGAAGAAGAACGAAGACCAGACTTAGGAGGGATATGTATTAAATTAGTTAAGTAGAGAGGAGAAAGGCAATTTTTTATTTTGTACATTATTAAACAGATTTTAAAAATCACCCTATATCTGAGAGGAAGCCAATGGAGAAGAACAAGAGATGGAGAGATGTGAGAGGAGTAGGAGGTGCGAGAAACTAAGCGAGCGGCCGAGTTAAAGGCTTTAGAGAGAGGATAGAGGGTAGTGTCAGGAAGACCATAGTATAGAGAATTGCAGTAGTCAATTCGAGACAGGACAAGAGAAGAGACTAGAAGTTGCAGCGAAGGATCATCCAGAAGTGGACGAAGCTGCTTAATACGGCGAAGATGAAAGTAGCAGGATTTAGTAACAGAAGTAATTTGGGGGGTTAGCGACAAGTTAGAGTCAAAGAGAAAACCTAAGCTACGAATCAAGGGAGAAGGAGAAATGGAAAGAGAAGATGGTGGTGGCAAAACCAAAGGAAGAGGATTTAGGGATTTAGAGGACTTGTTGAAATAGATTAGTTCAAACTTGTCAGGATTAAGTTTAAGACACATAGAAGAACTCCAGGATATAATAGATTGAAGGCAGGCAGCTATTTTGTTAAGAACAGACTCAAGAGAAGAGTTAGAGAAAGTAGAATAGACATAAGAGTCATCGGCATACATTTGGCTATTGAGAGAGTGAGAAGATATAATATGAGGAAGTTCAGAAGTATAGAGAATAAACAGTAAAGGACCAAGAATGGATCCTTGAGGGACACCGTAGCTTTATTAATAGGAATATTAAAATCCCCAATGATAAAAGAAGGAGTAGATAGATAGAAAAGAGATTCAGAAAGGTTGTAGAAATCTTTCAAAAATTGTGGTTTAGAGCATTTAGGAGGCCTATAGATACCTATTAAATTGAACTTAAAAGAATTAATTTTAACAGAAGTAAAGAGGCATTCAAAAGATGAGAATTTAGTAGAAGAATTGAGAGAGACAGAATAGGAAGACTTAAAGAGAAGGCATATGCCACCATAGGAAGAATGTTGAGCAGAAAAAGGATTAGTAGGAGGCCTAGCCTGCTCAACAAAAGAGAAGCCAGTAGGAACAGAAGCAAGGAGAGAAGGAGAAGAAGCAGATTCATGCCAGGTCTCAGTCAGGAGAAAGAGATCAAGATAGTTAGACAGGGCTAGCTCAGAAATAAAGAGTGATTTATTATTTAGAGAACGAATATTAAGAGTGGCTATATTAAGGCTAGAACTATGATTATTATTATTATTATTATTATTATTATTATTATTATTATTATTATTATTATTATTATTATTATTATTATTATTATTATTATTATTATTATTATTATTATTATTATTATTATTATTATTATTATTATTATTATTATTATTATTATTATTATTATTATTATTATTATTATTATTATTATTATTATTATTATTATTATTATTATTATTATTATTATTATTATTATTATTATTATTATTATTATTATTATTATTATTATTATTATTATTATTATTATTATTATTATTATTATTATTATTATTATTATGACTATTATTAGTTTTAAGATTATTTATTTTAAGAAGAGGATTTGATATAGAGAGATCAGAGAAAGAAGAGTTGCACTTAGCAATACGTTTAAATTTCCTAATATAATTTAGGTTAAGAATATCAAGATAATAAATCTTACGGCGAACAGTGCGAGTGGGCAGAGTAGAAGATTGAGAGAGGCTTAATAAGAAATCCCTAGAGTACATTATTAGAGAAAGAAAGGTTTAGAAAAGGGAATATAGAAGAAAAGAGAAAAAACTCACAGTTTCCACGTGAAACAATAAAACAATTCAAATTTAACTTCGCTCACGAGCCGAAACGCCATGACACCACGGCGCTAAACAACTTCCATAGCTCAGCTCACTATAAACTATTATAGTATATAGAAGTCCATGGCTGAGCCGTCAACGGAAAGATTCGTTACCGACTTTAAGGGGGGTGGTATGTCAGGTACACGCCCGTGTTTGAAACACAGCCGCGACACAGCGTGCATGCCGATCCACAGTGTACTATAGTGCGTGGCGCATGTTTTAAGTTTTAAGGCTTCTAGATTGGAATATTTGTTTGTGCGCGTATTAATTTTATCACGTGATGAGGCAGGCCAATAGATTTGAATGTTTTGCGTGGTAGGCCTGTGGCTATTTAAAATTGTGATATAAGGGACGGGACGTTTCAAAATTTGAACAAAAAATTGCGCCTATTTTCGTTGAGCTCGGACCTGTTAAACCTTGTCGTGTTGCAATTGATTATTATCTCGTGTTTTGGACGTTTTAACTATTGTCTTTTAGATAATTAAAGTAACTATTAATCAACTTGAAAGAGTTAGAAGTTGTTTTTTAACCTCCCAGTTCAAAAGTTCTCCAACATTTGCGACTTTTGCGAGGGTGATAATCGTGACAGGACGTATACAGGAAAACTAACTTTTTTCTAAAACAACGCATATTTCGAAAACCGAAAATGAACTCCCAACTCACCATCTTCCTCCACAGGTCACCTCCGCAGTTACAATCAATGGTGATCTTGAGGTTCATTGATGGATTTACGCCACCCCTGTGCAGCCTATGTAGCCTATGCCTAAAATCGCCCCTTGCTGTAATATTCTGGTTATTAGCAATAATTTATGCAGTACAGGGGCGTCATTTCGCAAAACCTTGGGGGCAACTTCTTTTCTGGGTCCATCTATTTAAAAATTTTCGAAACACTTTTTTATATTTTCCTCCAATAAAAGCTAATAACTTGCAACTTCAGGGGACCCACCCGCGCCAATTTCAAATCTGAAAAAGCGCCACTACGTTTTTATTACTAAACTTATAATATATCTAGTAAGAAGTAGTTGTAAAATTTTCATATCTAAAAAATCCATCATTCGTCAACTTTATTTACTTATTCCGTCAAACTTAGGAAAACTGAACTGCAAATATCTATAAATTCTCGTACCAAAACGGCATCTATTAAACCGTAAAGTTTACCATTATTTTCGCGACTCACAAATAAATATAGGTTCAGCGATTTGGATTTATATAAAAGTCAATCAGACAAACTAACAGTCATTGATATTAAATAAAAGTACTAGAACTAATGTATAGCAGAATGAAAAGCATTCATACATTTATAAAATTATTATATTTATAAATCATAAAATGTAAAGTGTTTTTGTTTAAACAAAAATATTTTAGTTTAGTTAGTGCAATTTCACAAGTGTTCAACATATTCAAAAATCTTTTAATACATGGTGTTTTTAGTCTCTACGTTTTTTGGTCTGGTGTCGTATCGGTTAGTTTGCGTCTAGGGGATTGAAAATGTTCTATTTACTTTCAATATTACATTTTGTGTGTTTCACAAACAGCCAATATATTTATGAAAGTTAGTAGTTTTATTTTTTAAGTTTTAGCTTGATGGAATTAAAATTCAGTTTATGTTGCATCGAAAAAATAAATAAAACTGACTCCACCAGTTCTTTAGCTCCACCCACAATAACTTTAAAAAATTTAAAAATGTAGAGCAAAATTAATACTTTCAAAACAAAATAGGGCGAAAAATATTACAAAATTCATAAATGTATAAATACATCATGAAAATTATTTACAATAAGTTATTGTGTCGTTGAACGGCTACTAAAAAAACCGTTTTTTTTTCAAACGCACAATTGCCTACCTAAACACAGGACAAATTTTAACACAACATAATTATTTTTTTAAATGATGTTAGATTATTTGACAAATCTGTGCTGATAATTTCCGATCGCAAAGAGCTCTAACATCAATTTTTCTACCAACAATAGTTTCCATTACCGACGCCGTTTTTTTGCTCTCTTTATAGAAAATCATATGATTTTCTACTGGGTTCCAGTACTATCCGTTTTAGAGGGTTGCAATAACGTTTAGGTCTTGCCTCCGGTTCTATTCCTGTTGGAATGTGTGTCAACTCCTCCGGATTGGCTTCATTATCTACATGGCTCGGAACATGGTCTCCTTGTCTATTCTCTCCATCCTCATTCTCCGTAACCCGAGGGGTTGCGTTTATGTCTGAAAGTCTCTGAGTCCCTTATTTGGACGTTTTCAAAATCAAACCGTCTTTGATGAATACTTTTTTTTTTTATTACCAAACAGTTTTTCTAGCCAAACTTTTGTTTTCTCATAGCTGAGACTCTCGAATGTTCTCGGCAATATACTACCCTTAGGTAGCGTGTATTCGTTGTGTTGAAGCCTCCCGGTCAGAGTTGCTCTTTTTTCTGAATCGCTCATTGATTCGCTTCCGACTGACTGAACAGCTTCTTCAAATCGCCCAATTTAATCAGTGAATGTAAGGCCTTGATCTGGATCGTAAACAAATTGCTCAATTCGTTTGTAGAGGTCTGGTCTTACTTCGACGGATCTATTGTCCTGCATCATTGAGATTAACTGAAGAAATCTTTTTTCAGTTTCTTCTTTTTCAATTCCATTTTCTTTTTTTTTCGAGCTTTCCTCTTAAGTTTCTCTTCTTTTTCTTGAGTCAACTGCTCTCGGAGAAGATCCATGTGCTGTTGCTGTTGTTGCATCAATGCGATGAGTTGGTTATTGATGTCCATTTTAGCTTCGTGGGTTTTGTGTTTATCCTCGTCGTCAATTGTTATATCTTTATTATTCTAATTATATGATAATAATTATTATCTAACTATTGTGGTTGCTAAACACTTATTAGATCTTTGTTAATTATTAATGAAATTATATAAGCTTTGTTTTTATGAAGGAAATAGAATAAAACATATATATATATATATATATATATATATATATATATATATATATATATATATATATATATATATATATATATATATATATATATATATATATATATATATACACACACACACACACACACACACACACACACACACACACACATATATATATATATATATATATATATATATATATATATATATATATATATATATATATATATATATATATATATATATATATATATATATATATATATATATATATATATATATATATATATATATTAGAGATGGGAATCGAACCCAAAATTAGAAGTTCGAGTTCGGTTCGGTTAATCATTTTTGGGTTCGGGTTCGGTTCGGGTTCGGTCCCCTTTGGGTTCGAGTTCGGTTCGGGTTCGGTCCCTTTTGGGTTCGAGTTCGGTTCGGGTTCGGTTGCTGTGGGGTTCGAGTTCAGTTCGGGTTCGGTTGCTGTGGGGTTCGAGTTCGGTTCGACTTTTATTCGAGTTCGAATGTAATCGACCAGTTAAAGTTTGTTCGAGTTTAGCTCGAAATGTGATGACTATTGATTGAGTTCAGTTCAATTTTTTAATGCACAAATAATAGGTACATTTATTTTAACATTATTTAAAATAAGAACAAATCAGAAATTGTAATTGTATTTTAAAAATATTAGTTGCTCTTTCAAAATCTGTTGAATGCAAATAAAGTAAATGTAAAAAATAAAAGTATTTTAAATAGCACCATACTTATAAAAATATTTTAAATAACACTATAATTATAGTCCCAAACTGTAATGACTTTGAATGTTATAATAGTTTAATAGACATAATTTAAATTTAATCATTTCATCTTTACCATCTTCAAAAGGCAAACACACTTGAAACTATTCCAAATAGGACTCTTTGTCCATGTCGCATCTACTAATCGCGCCTAATTTTGAGACACCAGCTTATCAAAGTTTTTACAATCACTTCTAACTTTCGCTATATCAAGTTTTTTCGATGGAGAAGAAACAATGATACAATCTATTATAAATTATTGGATAGAAATGCCGCCGCTTATAACAATGAAAACAATAACAAAACAAATAACGCTGGTCCGTTTTTTCTTTTTCATAGATAAAAAAGCAAAGAAAAATAATCAAATAAGTGAAATTAAAAAGCTTGGCCCAATATTGTTATTTAATTTTCTAGGTTGGCTTTTTTTAATTTTGTTCAGATGATGTTTTAACTGGGTTCGAGTTCGGTTCGAGTTCGACCATTAATGGGTTCGAGTTCGGTTCGAGTTCGACCGTCATTGGGTTCGAGTTCGGTTCGAGTTCGGTGCATCAAAATTTGGGTTCGTTCGAGTTCGGTTCGAAATGCTAAAATGTGGGTTCGAGTTCGAAAAGTTCGGTTCGAGTTCGGTTCGATTCCCATCTCTAATATATATATATATATATATATATATATATATATATATATATATATATATATATATATATATATACAAACATATATATATAACACATACATACATACATACATACATACATACATACATACATACATCTGAAAACTTTCGGTGAAAAAAGCTCGAAATGAGTTGTTACACACACATAAATTTAATGAACGTGTTGTTCTAGACGCCGGCTTTGAGAGTCGGAGGATTCGTGTTCGATTCCCGGTCCGGGCTCGTAATTTCCTTGAGCAAGAAACTAAAGCCCTGTACACATCGACAAACGTGAGTTGACACAACCCGATAAAATTTGACACGTCCGGTACAATAGGAGTTTGTCGATGTGATATAGCCGTTAATGACATCAAACTGAGTTTAGCAAGTTTGTAAATTGCCAGCGAATCACCGATAAGATATACTATGAATCTGTCAAAAAAAAAATTGTACTATTATTTGTCCAATGGCCTGGAAAACCTTACAAACCACCGTTTGGGTTGTAGTGTACCGGTATTTTATGCACGTCCATGCACACGTGTTCCAAACGCATGTTATACAGGTAATTACAGGTGAGCGCTCCTTAGCTTGCTAGGCTCGCGCTCCTTCACTTGTTTGGCGCGCGCTAGCTAGTGGCTAGCTTAAAAACCTTTGCTCTAGAATGTTCTCTCTCTTTCTTCTTCATTGTTCTCGTGGTTCGCCATATTGCTACTTTAATCAAGAATTTAAACTTTGCTTTATTTTCATTTCTCGCCATTGTTGGCCCCGAGAAGAATTGTTTATTTTTGTCTATTGTCGTCGGTCAATTAAATAAAGTTATTTCAAACCGCCTTCAAACTGTGTTGAGTTGGTACTACAAAGTATATCGAAATAACGTAGTCAGCGACTACAGGGTCGTAGAGACCTGCGCCGTGTTTTTAGCATAATTATTTAGTAAAATATATTTATTCGCAGCAATGTTTATAACGGGATATGATACATTCCATTTGTGGATTGATGGAAAATCTGTGAAAAATTTGAAGTTCTCCGACTACTGGGCTTATCCCGATCGGGTGGAAGTGCGTTCAGACGTTGGGTTGATAGCAGTTAAAGTTGATGAATTGGAGAAAACAGCTGATAAACCTCATGGTGTGCTCAGCTGGTCAAAATCGGGCCGTTACAGCACAGACGTTTTGCGTTGGCGTTGTCAGGTAATTTTTTGCATGTTTTTATTAAATGCTTTTATTTAACTTCACTCGTTTCTCTGTTTGTTGGTTTGATGGTTAGTTAGTTTGTCTGTGGTGATCAAATCTAGGTCAAGTGTATTCATTGGTTTGCTTGCCTGTAATGATCAAATATAGGATAAGTAGGCGTGGCCAAGTGTATTCATTGGCCTCGTTGAATGCCCGCATTTTTTACGAGTCTCCTCATGTAACTAAAGACTATATAGACGCCTGAATTATCGAGATATAAACGGCTCAACTCAAACTCGTACGTCTTCATGCGATTTTTAACTGTGCGACTGCCTACCTTAAATCCAGTGTTATTTCCATTCACTAAATAATTTCCATTCCAATTCTAATTCCATTATTTTTTTTCAAATAATTTCCATTCCAATTCTAATTCCATTATTTTTTACAAATAATTTCCATTCCAATTCTAATTCCATTATTTTTTTACAAATAATTTCCATTCCAATTCTAATTCCATTATTTTTTTTCAATCAATTCCTATATCAATTCTAATTCCATTTTAATTTCAATAATTTTCATTCAATTCTAATTACCATGGCTAAAATGATTTCTATTTCTATTCTATTTCCATTATCATTTCAAAAATTATTTTCTTATTCCATTATTAAAAATAACAGTCACTATATTCGTTCCTTTAAAAAACCCTTTAAAGATAATAATACATAGTAACAACAACAAGCTTATCAAACATTTATTGTTATAACTAAACCAAACATCCAAAAATAACCAGAGCAAAATGCAAATAATTAATTGGTTAGGGTTAGGGTTAGGGTGCATATGCTTGTTTGTGAAAACGCTTCAAATGAGGGGCGAAGTTGCTAGTGTTCTTGCCAGTAATTTGTGTTCCGCAGGCCACTTTTGTAGTTTCATCCGTCACCTGACAAGTTGATTTGTCTGAATCTTCGTCATACGAAAAGAATTCCCAGAATACGCTATCTCTTTTTCTACCACTTAAAGATTTTGATAAACTCATTGTAATTTTAAAGTCACATGAATATGAGCACACAACACACGACACAATATTTAGACCAACTAAGAGAAAAACAGTTAATTGAAAAGGGGACTCTTAGTTATATATCATGGGAACGGGGCAATTTCGTAGATCCTTTATTCTGCTTTCATTTTAAATTTAAAAATAATTTCTACTTTTCATTCTAATTCCATTTTATTTTAAAAAATTATTCCTACTTCCCATTCTAATTCCATTTTTATTAAAGAAATAATTTCTAATTCTCATTCTAATTCCATTTTGGATTGAAAAATAATTTCTACTTCTAATTCTAATTCCATTTTTATCACGTGATTTCCATTCCTATTTCTAATTCCATTCCAAATTTAATTCCTATTTCTAATTTCCATTCTCAAGAAAAAAAATTCCTATTTTAATTCCTAATTCAATTACCATTAATGGAAATAACACTGCTTAAATCAATTAAAATTAATCAAAATCGATTTTATATGAAACTTAGTGTTCTTGTAATAAACAAAATTAATAATAACAAATTAAATAAAAAGTACAAGATTGAGCGTGACGGTTTTTAAGATTCAAAAATTTTAGTTCGTCGACTCAGATAAAGAGGCAAAATAAAAGCATTAAAAATTTTTTTTTATCTTCACTTGCATAGGTTTAAAATTAAAATATAAACGTTTTTCTTATATATTAGTTTTGGTGTTTGTCTGTATATACATAATAATTTCTAAAACAAATTATAGTTTTTAATCAAATCATGTAAAACTTTGTTAATAGTCTTTTGTAGTTAAATAAATTTAAATTTAATCAGTTTAACGTCAGTTAAAATTTAATAATTAAAAAAAACAAATTATAAACATAAAATCGTAGGAGTGCAAAAAATCGCCCCAGGCTTATATGTTTTCATATTATTTTATAATTTTTAAAAAACTTTATAAAAGCGTATTTTTTATTTTCATAATAACTAATTGGTGTTATTATTTTTTTAATAATTATATAATTAATTTTGAAACCTGATTTGATTGCCTGGTTATCTAGACTGGTTATGTTCGCCTGCTTTCTACCAGTTGTAATCAACATTTTTCAATTCAAATCAATTATTTTCAGTCTTTGTATAACGCTTTTTTCGATGTGACTGGAAAGGAAAGTTTACAGCCCATGGCGGAAAAATGAGAGACGGAAAAGTAGCGAGAAAAAACGAAAAATAATTCCAGAGAAAGGGAATAGAGCAAGGAAAACAGCGTTTGGAAAAAGAGTGCTTTATAGAAAAAATAAATGAGTGATTAAGAGTAGAAGACCTTAAACCTAACTTATGTGGAGTTATAATGAGATGTTTTAAATGTGACGGAGAGATGCAATTTTTAATTTTAAACATAAAAAGACATATTTTGAAAATCACTCTATAATTATATCTAAGGGGTAGCCAGTGCAAAAGAACAAGAGAAGAATTGTGAGAGAATCGAGAAGTACGTGAGACTAGATGCGCAGCAGAATTAAAGGCTTTAGTATATGGAGAAAGGGTAGTATCAGGAAGACTACATAATAGAGTGAGTTGCCGAATTAAAGAAAGAACCAAAAGTTTTAGAGAAGGATCATCTAAAAATGTGATAAGCTAGTTAATACGACGTATATATAGCAAAGTATATAGCGCATACTAATTTATAGTGTATATAGTGACTATATACTAATTTTTTAAGTTAGATCAAAAACCTTTTGGGAAGTGGTTCCAAATGTGATCACAAACTTTGTCGAGGAATTCAACAGCCATGTAAAAATAAAGAAAAGCGTGTATAACGCCATTTTTTGTAAGATTTAAATCTGGAGAATATGCTTCTTAATTTTAATGAATCTAACGGGTTAGATTTTAATAAATGTACTAAATTTTAAAAACTCATTCAGTTTTGAATGTAGGAGATATTGTGAGATATTCAAGTAACTTGTAAAAGCTATTAAACGGCAAATGACATGATGTTGGTGACTTAACTAAAGAACAGTGACGTTTGTGAAGATATCTTATGTTCACGATTCTGATTTAAGGTTTATTTTTTTGCAATCTTTCCACATTAATTGCAATAAAAAATACCAAATAATTTTTTACAGTGCATGCTTTTAAAAAAACTGCCAAGATACTAAACTTCATGAATCGTTTAGCTTTTCCTATTTTTCTTCACACTTGTTTTCTAAAATAAATTATTTTGTTGATGCTATCATTTTAACTTTAAACTTTGTTTTTTATTATGTAATTTTTTAAATAAAAAACATTTAATTTGGGAAATTAAAAGTTTTTTTATGATTTTGACTAGTTTTTTAAAATTTCAATAAATGTTTGGTGTTTCAGTGAATGATGTTTTTGAGATAGCATATGAATCAAGAAGTATACAAAATATCTATTTTTTATTGTATTCAATCAGGACTATGTTGACGATTTAGAATCTAATGACTGGTTTAAACCAAACTTCATAGCACCAACGGAGTGGCCCGTAGCACTAAAAATAGGGTGGAATAGTGGCTTTGATGACCAAACAAATCCATGGCTTGGTCCTGTAAGACTCGTTTCTCCTGATGCTATATGGATTGGCAGCAAGATGTCCATAACCCGGTCAAGCTATTGCTTCTTAAATTTAAGTAAGTTCCTTATTATATTACATGTACTATTTTATTGAGTTTCTGTTTTTACATTGAAACTAACAGGGTAAGCCGCGTTGCTCAGCTTTATTTGCTTTTATTAGAACTTTCATTTAACTTCACTTGTTTTTGGCTCATGAAATCAATCAAGATAAAGGCAAATTGTTTGTTTTAGTTAGGTGCTAGCTTTCGAGTTTGAGGTTTTAAACCGTTTTTACCAATGCTTTTATTAACTCGTCGGCTCTGTTTCTCTGTCTGTTTCAAATCTTGCAATCAATTTTTGAGTCACTTCCTGATGATAGATTTTTTTCAAATTTTGCATACATGCTCAAGATAGAAGACAATGCAATATTCAATTATTAGTTTTACAATAAGTCAATTAATTTAGTTAATTTTCTTGAGGATTTTATCGAGGGGTTTCTTGAGGGTTTTCTTGAGGGTTTTCTTGACCACAAAACGCTAACCGACTGGCAGACTATTTTACCAAGTTAACACGAACCACACTCACTGACCGCGATTCTCAAGCGTGTACGAAATTTTCATGAAAATAGTTGAGATATTTAAATTCGATGCTTTTTGATGATATTTTTATTATTATTACCAATGCTTTTATTAACTCGTCGTCTCTGTTTCTCTGTCTGTCTGTTTGTTTCTCTGTCTGTTTCAAATCTTGCAATCAATTTTTGAGTCACTTCCTGATGATAGATTTTTTCAAATTTTGCATACACGCTCAAAATAGAAGACAATGCAATATTCAATTATTAGTTTTACAATAAGTAAATAAATAATTTAGATAATTTTAATTAATTTCGATATTTCGATATAATTAAGATATTTCGACTTTAACATAAAATAAAAGAGTAATATAAGAAAAAATTGATTGCAAAATTTGTGTTTTAATTACATATAAGAGCATTGGTTTTAAAAATTCGTTTTTAATTTACTTGTTTCCATTTATTTTTCGAAGATACGCTTATAAAAATAACTAAAAAAAATGATAAAAGTTTACCTACATCAATTAAACAGTTATTATTTAATAAATCAAAAAGAAAATTAATTATTAAACACATCATTCGGCATGGTTTTCGACATCTATTTATATGATCTCTCAACCTCTTATAAAAATAACTAAAAAAATGATAACTGTTAACCTACATCAATTAAACAACTTTTATTTAATAAATCAAAAAGAAAATTAATTATTAAACACATCATTCGGCATCAATTGAACTTCATTAGGCACATCATTAGACATTGTATCCAAATTCTCACACACACATAAACAAAAAAGCGCTCTAGAAGCCTGGTTTTCGACATCTATTTATATGATCTCTCAACCTCGCTCAATTCTTCATTCACTCACAAACGCTTAAATGACTTAAAGAGGTCAATTAGGATTAAGCACATCCTTAAACATCAATTAGGCATCGTATTCAAGCACTCATACGCACATTTGAGGTGTGTATGATAATAAAGACAGCGGGAATACCGCGAATTCCACAGAAATGGGAACGATTGCTGCTGGAATAATTTGGTAATTAAGATAAAGTTGCGGAATTGTGCGTAGGGGTACAGGCCAGCTAGTCGCCGCCCAACTAGTCGCTGCCAACTGGTCACCGGTCAACTTGTCGCCGGGTCAACTAGTTGCCGATTCAACTAGTCGCCGGGTCAACTAGTCGCCGGGTCAACTAGTCGCCGGGTCAACTAGTCGCCGGGTCAACTAGTCGCCGGGTCAACTAGTCGCCGGGTCAACTAGTCTCCGTCCAACTAGTCACCGTCCAACTAGTCGTCGGGCCAACTAGTCGCCGGACAAGCTAGTCGCTGGCGAAGTAGTCGCCGGCTAAATATTTGACGTTTAACTAATGGCATGGAGTATAGAGGAGAACACTCTCCCGTGAGTTTTATGAAACCGTGATGAAGTGGTCCTACTTCACAAGGCATGCATACTGTATAGTTGACCAAAATTTCATTTTTACATTGAAAAAACTTTATTTTGACAAGAACTTAACATTGTACAATAATCAGCAAGTAACAAAGCAATTATTAACATTTTCATTTATTTATTTAAAATACTAGCGGGGTTACCCGGCGTTGCCCGTGGTTTTTAGAGGTTTTTCTAATGTTTGTCTCTCTCGCTCCCGGTTTCTTCTCCACTTTCCCGTTTTCGTCGCGTTCCCGGTCGCTTTTCCGCTCTCGGTCGTTTTCCAGCTCCCGGTCGCTTTCCCACTCAGAAGTTTTGTTATCGATTTTCTCTCTGGCTCGCGTTTCCTTCTAAGCTTGCTCTCCCGCTTCCAGTCGCTTTTCCGTTCCCGGTCGCTTTCCCGTTCCCGGTCACTTTCCCGTTCCCGCTCACGCTTGCTCTCCCGTTCCCGGTCACGCTTGCTCTCCTGTTCCCGGTCACGCTTGCTCTCCCACTCCCGGTCACGCTTGCTCTCCCATTCCCGGTCACGGTTGCTCTCCCGTTCCCGTTCACGCTCATTTTTTTCTTTTCCATTCTTTCATAACTTCTTTTAGCCTATAAAACGTAAAATAGATTTGCTAAGACTATATACATATATATATATATATATATATATATATATATATATATATATATATATATATATATATATATATATATATATATATATATATATATATATATATATATATATATATATATATATATATATATATATATATATATATATATATATATATATATATATATATATATATATGAATGTTTGTGTGTTAGTTTGTCTATTATAGAAACGGGAAAGCGACCCGGAACGAACAGCGAGCGGGAACGGAAAAGCAAGCGTGAGCGGGAATGGGAGAGCAAACGTGAGCGGGAACGGAACAGCGACCGGGAATGGGAAAACGACCGGGAGCGTGAAAGCGCCCGGGAGCGGGAAAGCGACCGGGAGCGGGAAAGCGACCGGCAGCGGGAAAGCGACCGGCAGCGGGAAAACGACCGAAAACGGGAAAGCGAGCAGGAGTGGGAAAGCAAGTGGGAAAGGAAACGGGAGAGAAAGAGACAAACATTAGAAAAACCTCTAAAGAACCCGGGCAACGCCGGGTATCTCCGCTTGTACATACATAAACACACACACAGACACACCTAGATGCACATACACATACATACATACACACATACATGCGCACATACATATATATATATATATATATATATATATATATATATATATATATATATATATATATATATATATCATAGACTCCTTAAAATATTTTAAGGAGTCTATGATATATATATATATATATATATATATATATATAGTTCCCGCTCGCTCACCCGCTCCGCTCTGCTCATTTTGTGACGGATTTCAAAAACATTTTCTCTATTTTTGATTCCCATTGACTCTCAAGGTTGTGTGAAAATTTCATTACGATCGGATGAATGGTGTAGCAATGCATAAAGGACATGAATATATACATATATACATACAAACATTCATTTTTATATATATAGATAATATAAAAATTTACAGTATACAATAAACAATCTTTGACATTTTTGACAATTTTTTTTTTCTCATCACATATCTCTTGCTTTTTAAGCTTACTTAGTTGTGTAAAGCGGTTTAACAAATAATCATAAATGATATTTGTAGTGAAAGTGATGCGGTGTTCATTGCAGCCAACCGGAGGCAATTCTTAAACTGTAATCCAGTACCGGACAATCTCGAATGCATCGTGCACAAAAAACTCACCTTGTTGAACTGCTAATTGTATAACGTCCTCAACCTGCTTAATTAATCTAACCATGTTGGTAAAAGCAAATGTAAGTCCTCCTTTGTTTTTTAGATCAGTTGGCAGTAAAATTGAGAGACAGCAACTTTGGGTCGACGTCTACTGATGCAACGCACTCCGAGCAGCTTTGATTATGACGGGTGGATGCGATCCGCATCTTATTCACCATGTACGCCATCATGTGATAGATGATTGCATTGTTAAGTACAAATGATTCACTGCAATAATCTTTGTAATCTTTCACGGCTATTTATTTATTTATTTTTTGAAAAATGCCAGAAGGGCTAGTAAGCCACTAACACTAGCATGAAAAAAAAACAATAAAATAAAAAAAAATCACAGACATCCTTAGTCTTAGACACAAGAAACAGAAACCATCAAGAAGTGAAAACAAAAAAAACAAATAGATATCACAGAATAACAGAAAATTAAAAAAAATAATTCTAACTGTAATATAAGAAAATGTCCAAGTTGACTGATTTCAATGACAATTTAAATAAAAAAACGCTGGAACAATTTACAACATCGGCGGAGAGAGTTCCAAACCGCAACTATTCTGTTAGTGTAGAAATATTTTACAGCATCACATGTAAATTTATTTAATCTTAATTTATAACTATGACCCCGCGTTGATATTATATTGGTAGGAGCAAATGACAATGACATAGAAGTAATAACTAAATGGTTTATTAATTTATAACAGAAAACTAGATCAGCAATTAAACGGCGTTTTTCCAAAGATTGAAGATCAAGAAATTGAAGACGATCTTTATAGGAGAGACCAGAGACCGAAGGGATAAACCTGGTGAATGTTTTCGGAACCCTTTCAATTCTATCAACTAGGTATCTACAATGAGGGTTCCAAACCTGAGATCCATATTCCAGTATAGGTCTGACGAAAGTACAAAATGCCAGATTGAGTATTCTCCAATCAGTGGAAACGAGTGAAATTCTTAGGAGACGAGATATTGCAGCAGCTTTATGGGTAATAATATTAACATGATCTTCGTATCTTAGACGTGAATCTACCTCAACACCAAGATCACGAATTGTTCGAACAGAATCCAATGTATGGTCGTTAATAGTGTACATGTTGGAGGATGGTGCTGTTTTTCTGTCATTGACTGTGAATACCAGACATTTTTGAGCCGCCAGTTTCAGTTGCCATCTTATACTCTATCCAGAAACAAGATCAAGAGCATTCTGAAGGCTCACAGTTGAGGACCCAAAAGATGGATAAGGCATACAAAATATTTTAACATCATCAGCAAACAATTTGCAAGTTATATCTGGACTTGTAAATATTTTTGGCAAGTCATTGATGAATAAAAGAAATAATGTAGGGCCCAGCACACTCCCTTGAGGAACACCACTGATGACTGAAATATCTTCGGATTGGAAATTTCCCACCTCAACTCGTTGAAATCTAGAGTCTAAAAAATCAATAAGCCAGCTCAGTAAGTCCCCTTTAACTCCATAGACCTTTACTTTCTGCAGGAGTTTGAGATAAGATACGGAATCAAATGCTTTTTTGAAATCCAAGTATATGACATCTAGCAACTGTCTTGTTTGTATCACCTCACTCCACCGGTCAGCGCATTCAAGGATGTTAGTAATTGTCGAGCAGCCAGGAGTAAATCCGTGTTGACTTCTATTAATTAAATTAATTTTCAAAAGAAACTGCATAAGAGATCGATTGATGATTCGCTCCATTGCTCGGCAGCTCGTAGAAGTGATAGAGATTGGTCTGTAATTCTCAGAAACAGACGTCGGCCCTTTTCTGTGAATAGGAATAACTATTGCAATTTTCCATTCCTGTGGCAACTTCCGCTCTCGTAACGACATCTCAAAAACGTGAGAAAGAGGTTGATCTAATGATGCAGCACAATTCTTTAAAAATATATTGGGAATGCCGTCACATCCTGAAGACAGAGATGGCTCAAGGTGAGACAAGGCGTCGAAAACAACCTCAGGCGAGAAGTTGATGTCATGCAACTTGGCCGATGTCTGAGAAGGAAAATCATGAGTTTGACCATCATTCAAAGTAAACACAGATGAAAATTAACGATTGAAGGTATCAGCAATAGCTCCCTGATCTCGTGTAGTGGTTCCATCTGCTAGCAATATCTCATCAATACCTGTTCGAGAATAGATTTTCCTATCAATATAACGATAGAGGCTTCCAATTTTCTTGCTTTTCATTAAATTTAGTTCAACATTGGAATAGAAGCATCGTATTTCTTTGAGATATTTTTTCATAATTTCATTATAACTTGATCTGTTTTCCTCAGAGTCGGTTGATTTCCATTTCTTCCACTTTTTAGCTTTTAACTTTTGGATTCTGATAATAAACATGGGATGTTTATGAGAAAAATTATTCATCACCTTTGGGACTTTCAAACGAATTATCTCGCCAATGTAGCCTCGAAAAACATTCCAGCAGGCCTCTACAGAGAAGCCGTGTTGAAATATAGAATTCCAATTAATGTGTTGCAAACATTCATTTATTACGGAATAGTCGGCTTTTTTGAATCCATATCTGTACGACAGCCGTGTTGATTTCGCAGCATTTGAACGAGACATATTTGGTTGGAAACTAACAACGCAGTGATCACTATTAGAAATTGGGCAGCTCGTGGTGAATGAAGAAATCATCTGCGAATCACTGGAGAAAACAAGATCTAGAATATTTTGCCCGCGTGTGGGGACATTGACAAATTGGTGAAGTCCCATATTTTGAAACCTTCTCTTAATATCTTTATCATTTCTTCTTTGGCTTCATCTCGCTTCTTTACCATTTCATTTTATTCTGTTTTCAGCATATTTTTATATGATGCCAGAAGCTCAGGCATTTTTTCATTATCAACATTGCTACCTTGCAGCACATGACGGGTTTGGTAATACATTGAAAAAAATCGGTTGAGCTGTAGAAATGACGTCAAAGTAGGACTGTCACTGTCACCTCCGGAAGTCCGGATGATGCCAAAATATTGCTGTAAAACAGAAATCATTAGTGAAGAACATATTTTATGTATGAATGAAAACGGCAAACTACTTCTAAACAATCCTGGATTGTTTTTCGTTGTTGTCATATCCACTAGTACAACCAACTACCTAGCATTTAGCCATGTTTACGGCTTTATATAACCAAACAAATATAAAAATAGCTAAAACGGATGACAAATATGTTATCACATCAACAGAAGTAATAGTTGCCTGAAATGTTGACAGTTAATCTACTGAAAAGCTCACGATCGTCAACGAACTGTTTATTCACAGCTGAAATGCAATCAAACAAAGAAAGCTTAGGGCCACTACTGTTTTTAGCGCCGCCAAGCGACTATCTTCACTAACGATTTCACGAAATCTATGTTTTTATATAGTACAAGTGCTCTCCTCCTTTTTACTCCATGCTAATGAGTTCTAAAGTAGTATGTATGTCCTTTATGCATTGATACACCATTCATCCGATCGTAATGAAATTACCACACAGCCTTAATCAAATTGGTCACAAAATGAGCGGAGCGGAAAAGCGAGCGTAAACGGAAACTGGAGAATGAGCAGGAACGGGCGGGAAAACGGAAAAGCGACCGAGATCGAAAGAGCGAGCGGGAAAAAGAAAGTGACCGGGAGCGGGAAGGCAACCGAGAGCGGGAAAGCGACCTGGAACGTGAAAGCAATCGTGAACGGG
Organism: Erpobdella octoculata; assembly: GCA_963978895.1. Taxonomy (NCBI): domain Eukaryota; kingdom Metazoa; phylum Annelida; class Clitellata; order Hirudinida; family Erpobdellidae; genus Erpobdella; species Erpobdella octoculata. Next base: position 21,828,402 of record OZ022243.1, on the reverse strand, counting down.
AGACAAGCGGAACGGGAAATTTATTGCATATATTTAATTTTGAAATAGTGTAAAATCAGGATGTTATATTTTTCTATCAATTTCATTTTTGATTTTAATTCTGATGATTTATCAAAGAACACGAAGTTAAGAAAAAAACAACAACAGTCGATGTTTTGCTGGGTCTGGATGAAGAATTATTAACTAAGCCACCTTTCCTAACTTTTCCACCAACACTCGAAGATGAAAAAAGTGATGTCCCGTCAGCCACTTTAAAAAAAACGTCAATTGAAAAACTATTAAATGTAAGAAAAGAATATTCAAATTATCATGATATTGAGGAGCTTCTAAAGGAGATAGACCATGTTCAAAAACGCATAAAAAGACACTGTTAGTTTTTGATAAAATGTTGATTATGTTGATTAAAAACAATAAACATAATAGCTTCTTCATTAAAATAATATTTAATTTTTTAATACATTATTTTTCTAATAATTTAGTACATTATTTTAATCAGATTCTAGAAAGATTCATAGTTCCAGAAAACAAGGCAAACCTGGAAATACATTCATAGGTAAGGTAAAATAATAATAATAATAATACAGATATATTTCCGGATTGAAGTTTATTTGCTATTCCAAATTTTTATTTTGCTAAAAACAGTAAAACCAATGAAAAATTTTACGATGTCATATGAAAACAAGATTTATATGAATCAACATGTAAATTTTCTATCAGTATGTAAGTGTGAGCAATTATTAACCAACTTTTCTATTAGCTAAAAGTCTGAGACATTTAGCTTAAACGTAAAAGGGAAGATGACATATTATTTAACAAATAGTTTATTTTGAAGCATGGCTTCAAATTTATTTTACTTCTTTTGGGTTTGAATAAAATAATCTCTATTCTTATCTAGATGTACCCGATTCGTTATTTTTTAGATTTATTGGAGAAGTGGTTAGAATATTTCCGCGTTTGTTTTATATCAATTTTAGGTTTTTCAGTTCTAAGGTCACCAAGTCTTAAAAACGTTTTTAAGCTATTGGATTGACAGGTGGGTTTTTGCTTTTGGGAAGAATTTGCAATTAATAAGTGGGTCGTTGCTCGATCTTTTAATATGTAGCAATTTCGTTGGAGCTGACCTACCTAGTTCCTTGATTAACTCTACATTTTTACTAATTTTCTGGTGTGAAGCGTTATTATGACATAGATATAGACGTTATCTATATAGTAGATCAGAGAAGACCGTTGTTTGATCGACATATCTTGGTAAATATATACCTGTTTAATAAGATCTTTATTATCAGAAGTCGAAATCAGTAATGTAATGCTATAATCCTAAAGTTATTGTGGTTATGTGTTCTAAAACATATAAAAAACAAAGATTAAAGTTTTTGTGTTTTGACGGGTGGATTTTAAACAAATTTAAAAAATACTTCCAAAAAAAATTAAAAAATTTAACAAGATATTAGAAATAGTAGATTTTTTTGAGTTGGACTTGAAGCATTTCTGTCAAAACGGAGGTTGAGACATAGATGAGCCTCATACAGTAACTCCCATAAGAACGTCTACCAAGGAAAATCTTAGAAACTCTATTCTTGAAAAAGATGAATTTTTACTATCTTTGATGAGTCTTTTTCATTTATTTGGATGTATCTAGATTTTTACCAATCTAATGCTGCAGCTTAATGCCACAGCTTAAAACACCTAGGTCAGGGGTCTCTAAACTGCGGCTAGACCCCTCAGCCGCCTTAGTAACCGTTTCACGGCCGGCTTAGCACGTTTTGCGGCCTAATTTACGGCGAGCCAAGATTTTTGCGGCCGGCGGCGGCTGACTGCTTTTGTGGCCGGCGGCGGCTTAATTCTCGGCTTATATGTAAATTTACCACTTGGCAATCAGAAGTTTCAAAACGCAAAATTGTGAAAATTTTAGATACCCTAAACAAAACTTTAAATCACTATTTTTCCTAAAGTGTTTCAATATCACCCATCATTAGTAGTGATTTCAACTCAATAAAATTATAAATCACACCCCTGTCCACTATTTTTTTCAAAAATTTGTCCAACTAATGCCAACTGGCAAATATTATAATTTTAAATCATATATACTCATGTCCTTGAATAAAATATCAGTTTTTCAAAAAACTAAAGCACTGAACAAAGTTTCAAAGTCAAATCTTTTTTAGTTTTTTATAGTTTATATTCCAAAAATTTAATGTAGATGTTCACAGTTCACAATCTGGTTGAGACATATATATATATATATATATATATATATATATATATATATATATATATATATATATATATATATATATATATATATATATATATATATATATATATATATATATATATATATATATATATATATATATATATATATATATATATATATATATATATATATATATATATATATATATATATATATATCATTGTTGTCAATTTAGGCTGACATTATATATTGCAAGCTATCATGTAGAAAAAATTTATTTTATTCAGTTTAGAAGGGCAAAAGCTTGATCGCTTCCCATTGCAGATTAACCCTGCTACTGACTTGGGAATAATTTTTATTTTATTTTTGTTCATAGGTTAAATTTTGACTGTGATTACCTTTGAAACTATAATTGGCCATTTTACAAAATGGCCGACAACGCAAAATACATCATCAAAATCAAATCATACAAGTGGATTCATGTACTACTGTACTAGCTTTAAAAGGTTTTCATTACCAGCATCATCCCACCCACGGGGAGAAGAGTCTTTAACTTTCTGTGATTTTTCGAGTTATTTTTTATATTTTTCAAAGGTTTTAATATAAACAAATATTTTTTTTGAAAATTTTTTCAAGTAACAGTGATTTAAGACTATTTAGCTATTAATTCAAGTTCATAATTAACATTTGAAATGAGTTATGTCTAGTATTTTACCTACTATAAGAACATGTAAACGCCACACCCACCACCAAATTTGAGGCAAACAAGTGGATTCATGTACTATTGAATCTCCTCTAAAAAAGTCCACATAACCACCCTCCCCCACCTGGGTAGAGCTGGGTCTATAGCCAGCCTAAGGTTTACAAGATACAAAGAAGCAAGCTGCTACAGTATGGGATAGGTCATAACAATATCTGCCCAATAGAAGAGTGGATTTGCTGAATACTTTGCTATTAAATCTTCACCAATAATAGTGCTTGCTAGATATCCATCGAGCTCAAGTTGTAATTTTCTGCATCTGATCCTTTTTGCTAAAGTTGCATTGTCATTGACAGCCTGAACTTGTAAAAATTTTTTAAATCACGGCTAGCCCCGATTTTTGCGGCTGGCGAGGCTTAATTTTTTTGTGGCCGGCTTGCAGCTTAGCCCCGATTTTCGCGGACGGCGGCGGCTTCGCACTTTCGCGGCTCGCCTCGACCGGCTAAACCGGCGGCTGAGGGGTCTAACTGCGGCCCGTGGGCCAAATGCGGCACGCGAGGCCCTCTCATGCGGCCCGCAGAGACTTTTTATATTTAAAAAAAAATTAATTTGTATCAATTTTTAAAAAATATTATATCTTTCCAATTTATCTTAAACAAATCATACAATTTAATTTTTACTTTTATTTCATATTCTACTTCACTTTTAGTTTGTTGTCAGCCTGCGTACTCCATTTTTTTGTCGCTGTCTGACGGTATTTTCCAAATAATTCCAATATTTTTTTTTAATTTGTAGAGATTTTTTTTTATCAAAAATTAGTAACTTTTTTTTTGGTATAAAATTTATAAGAAAATGTTTGAAAAAACACGAAAAGAATTTAATTATGCTTTTCTCCATGATTAACCATTGTTTTGTACTGTCATATAATTGTGAAATGTGTAGCACTCTATTTTAATTAGTGATAATTACTTGCCAGTGTGCATTTTTTAGCCATATTGTGTGCAAGATACAGCAGTTTCACTATTTATTCATGTTGAAATATAACTTTATTTTTACATAACATTAAATATAATATTAAATAATATTAAAATTATAAATATATAATTAAAAACAACATATATGTTTTGATTCTTTTTTATATTGACTTCTAGTGTGTAGTCAGTCTCCTAAACTGCTGTTGATAGTTAATGCAGCCCTCCGGCCGAAAAGTTTGGAGACCCCTGACATAGGTAATAAAATAACCTGACACTGCCTGACAGGCATTACAACATATCATTAAGTCTATTAGAACCTGAAAAAATGCTTGAGCCCTATGCGGAACAGAAAACAGGCTGAGCTCTATTACCGTTAATAATAATCCTTGAACTTTTCAAAACTTACTTTGTCCAATCAGGACTTGAAAACACGTTTTGTACTAATGCTCCAGCTGGTTGTTTTTACTTTTATTTTTATTTTCCTGATGCTTATTTTTAGAAATAGCAAAAAATCAATTCTAGTTCTTTACTTTAGTTCCCCTGAATGACAAAAAATTCAAGATACCATACCTACATGCTTTGCAAATATGAGGCGCATCTTATATAAAGTTTTATATACTCGCACAAAGAGTTCGCTGCTCCCTTGCTTGGCTGCTTGCTTGCTTGTTTTCTCGCAAATCGTGGAAGTGAAAATTAACCAACTTCAAATCGAGTTTCAATTTAGAATATAGACTCACTCCTAATGACAAGGCATTCAATTAAATTTTGAAAGTTTATGAAATGAATTTATTTTTCAATTTAAAAAACTGTTTAATTATGCTTTGAAAGAACAACAAATCAAACATTAACATAGAATACAAATTTAAGAAATTGTTTTAAAAAAATAGATTTGCATTTAATTTAAGCAAAAAACTACCGAATCCTAAAACACAAAAGATTTGCTAAAACAAACCTTGTTTTTACGGTCTGTTTGTTAGTAAAGTATTTTTTACAAAAATTGTCAAAACCTTCACTTTATATATACCTGTATAGGTGCTTTGATGTTTACGTTCGAATAAATCGAATTTGCTTTTGCGAGCCAGTTTCATGCATGGATAAAGAAATGGGAAACAAAAAAACCGTATCAAATTATCATGACCTGACACAACGAATATTTCAGTTTTTCTACGTAATGCTATTTTAGTCATAAAACACAATATATAGACGACTATAAGTTATTTAAAAAAGTCTTTTCAAAACAAGACAAGACTAAGTAGTTTGAGACAAAACGAACATATTTTCAATCTGAGACTTAAATTTGAAATCCAGTCGGGTGGGTGCGGGAGGTGTTCGCCTGTTGGCCTGAGGTCGGCGGTTCGAATTTCCGTGGAAGATGTGTGAAAGCTAGCACCTTAAACATCTGCCTCTACTTGTTCCAGAAAAGACTGCGGCGTGGTGCGCCCTAGTAGCTTAGGTTGAGTGTTTTGCAAAGTTAACTAACTCCTTTCACTAACCTTAAAAAAACAAATTTGAAACTTGTACGAAACGCAATATAACTAGTTATTACATTATTATTTCTTGGTTAGTTTAAAAATCAATAAACAATCAATTGTCCTTTCTATTTTCAATTTCATAATATTAAGTTTTAGTTTTAATTGATGAATCTGAAATCAATTTTTTAGCTAGATAAATTTTAATTGATGATTAAGCAGAGAACACGACTGAACTTGTTTTATGATCATATAAATAAAGTAGTGTAGTGTGCTCTCTATAATCATACATGAAAATTTATAAAGCGACGACGAAAAAGAATGTGATTTTTGTTTTGTTGAAATGAAACTAAAACTGATGATCATTAATTGTCTTCGATCTTTCAGAATTCCCAAGTTATCCGAATTTTGAGCCACCAGGTAATAATTTCTAGTTCTACTAAGCAATATTTTTTGACAATGTTTAAAGTTAAATATTGTTATTGCATTACTGCACACGCCAAAATTTACATCAACGATTGTAATTACTACATAAACAGTCAATTTTCCGTTTTTTGACAAGTTTTTAACAAATTATTTGGTTTACGGAAAATTCGCCCCCGTTTTTTTGCCCCCAGTTTTTTGCCATTGCGAAAATTTCTACCGATTTTTTTTCTCCAGTTTTTTGTCCCCAGTTTTTCGCCCAGGCTTTTTACCACAGCTTTTGATCTGGAAAAGTTTGTTATCATATTATAGTTTCTGGTTTTTGCACCTTGGAATGTTGTAATAACTAAATGGGAAATAATGCCAGCAACGTTTCATCTAGATCCTTTGACTTTGGTGGAGAATTTGAAAATTAAGGGAGGGCAGGAACGTCATGTCAGCAAAACGTTGGGGGCAATGTTTTAAAAATCCACACATTTGGTAATTTCTTGAAAATCTTAGACACTTTTTTCTCACAAAATAGCTGGTGACCGGGTGAGGGGTTTTCTCAAAATTGGCCTGCTGAAGTTATCCTAACTATATGGTGCAAATTGCTGGTTGTTAAAGATATAAACAAAAATTATTTCCATAGTTTAATTCATGCGTGCATGATAAAGAACAATCGAGTTGGGTTTGCGAAAAACGTTGAAAATGTAAAGGCCGCGTTTGGATTAGAGTGTAGTAAGCCGCACAAGGTTGTTACAGGTGAGCGCTCCTTAGCTCGCTTAGCTCGCGCTAGCTAGTGGCAATCTTTGCACCTTTTCACCTTGCGCGACTACTTCTTCTTCTTCTTCTTCGTCGCTCTCGTTCTCGTTGTCCGCCATATTTACGAGTTAAGCCTAGAATTCGAACCTTGTTTCCATTTCCTTTCAGCATTGTCCGCTCTTACAGAATTGTTTATTTTAGTTGTTGGTTCTGTTTAATAAAACTTTAAAAAACGACTTCAAAGTTTCTTGATAAAGAAAGCGTGGTCTTGACGACCACAAGAGGAATGAACGGCGAAGTAGTTAAAATTGTAACGTCACATAATCACGCATCACAGGCTGCAAGACCCGAAGCCATTCGATTGATTGATCAGGTGGAAGAATATGCTACAATAACTCAGGATTCACCACAACAGATTTTGTCAAGTGTTTTGACTGAAGTGCATTCAGACGTTTCTGCCTTTCTGCGGTATTGCCAAGAAAAGATTCCTTGAAGAAAACTATCAGAAATGTCAGACGTACAGAAAATATTCCAGCTTTGCCGCTCCACATTCAAGATCTTGTGATTCCACAGGTAAAGCAAATATATGTTGATAATGATTCAAATAGATCATGGTAATCCTGCAGTATAGCGTCCTGAACCGATTTCGATGAAAAAACGGTTTAAAAAACTTTTTAATAGAATAACCATAGAACATTATCAAAACATATTACGAACAAGTATTTTACAGAAAAACTTACTAAAAACCGACTTTAAGCAAAAATATCCAAAGGCAGGGTTGACACGCGGAGTAATACAATTCAAGGAATGAAAAGCAAGGAAAAGTTAATATTAAAATAAAATAACATAATAAAATAATAAATACATTTTAAAAAGTTACTATAAATTTTTAATTATTTAATATGCATTTTAAATTTTAAAAAATCAGAGCGCTGAGTGGAAATTTATCTATGAATAGCGGGGGATCCAGCGTTGCCGGGGTTTTCCCATCATTTTTTGCCCCCGTTTCCTTCCCGCTTGCTTTCCCGCTCCCGATCGCTTTCCCGCTCCAGATCGCTTTCCCGCTCCCGATCGCATTCCCGCTCCCGCTTGCTCTTCTCTTCCTGGTCGCTTTCTCGCTCGCTCTTTCGTTCTCCAAACGATTCTGCTAGTCACATGACCTCTAAAACTCAGAATTTCTGCTCCAAGAAATATGATCGAAATCGGACCAAAAACACAAAGAAAGCCAAGTACATTTACTTTTATATTATTTTATTTTTTCTTGGTGTTCTGTTGCTAATTTATTGATTTCAATGTTTTTTTTATTTTTCTTAAGGCAAAAACCGCCGCATTTAAAGAAACGGTTTTAGACATGCAGCGGCTTACGCAACTCGTACTTCTAAAGCAAACTAATATTTTTCAATTTTTTACTTCCAAAATTTTTTATATTTTTTTTCTAAATTGTCTATTTTTATTTTAAATGTGTTTAATTTTTATTACCTTTATTCCTACTGTTCACTTCTATCGCTATTGACAAATAGATCTTCATCGGGAACTACGTTAACTTCGGGAGTAATTTATAAATGTTCTAAAGTGCTATAATTTTTGTTTTTTTCAGTTATTTATGTTGTAATTAGTCTTTATTTCCCTTATTTATGTTGTAAATATCATTTACGTTAAAAAACCGGTCATTTTTCATCGAAATCGGTTCAGGACGCTATATTGCAGGATCATAATGCTATTACTACTCTTTTTTAGAAAAAAACGTTTTTTGTAAAAAATTAAAATGTACCTTTTCTCAGTTTTATAAAAAAAAGAAGAAACATATAGAAAACAATAGAAATTTAAAAATTTATGTATTAAATTATAGAAATGCTGAAAAACACTTATTTTTTTTGAATCCCAATCATATTTTTTTCTAATTTTAGGCATATAAAGAAATTGTGATTGATGGGCAATCAGGGCCGTTTCTTCACTTTCTTCTATACGACTCACATCAAGAGTTTCATCCACATAGAATGCTCATCTTTTCGAATCGCCAAAATTTACAGTTGCTATCGCAGCAGACGGCACATTTAGTACTGCTCCATTGCTGTTTGAGCAATTGTACACGCTACACGTGGTTCATTATAACGCAGTTGTGCCAGTTGTGTACGCCCTGTTATAAAAAAACCCCGGGACACATACTGCAAGCTTTTACAAGCTTTGAAAAATTTGCAACCCGGCTTGCGGCAAAGACAACTGATGTGCGATTTCGAACAAGCGGCATTGCAGGCATTTTCAAATAAATTTCCAGGTATTGAAACAACGGGGTGTTTTTTCATCTGTCGGAAATTGTTTGGCGTCGAGTTCAAGCCGAAGGACTAAAAGTGAGTCATTTGATTACTTGCAATAATATTCTGAATATTAATCATGATGCCTGATAAGGAATTTTCTTAATGAGTCAATTTTATAAAGGAGCTCTATCAAAACGACCATGTGTTGTTGCAGCTTTTGAAGAATTGAGCGAAAACGAAGAATTTCCGCGTGAAGCATTGCCTGTATTGAATTATTTCGAAGACACTTACCTACATCGGTCGTCAGATCCTTCTGTTTTCAATTCAGCTTTGGAATGTTTATCAACGAACACTTGATGACCAACACCGCACCAACAACGATGTTAAAGGTTTTTACAAACTTTTATTTAGGTTACAATCTCTGTTTGTGTGTGTGTGGCTTTCTCTGGACGCAAATCTTGCAAGTAAAATTTAACCAGCTTTTTGACTAGCTAGGAAGCTGAAACTTCCAGCATAGCTTTATATTAAATGACAATACATGATTCAATTGAAGCAAAAAAAAACTTAATTTGACCATCTTTCGTATTTCTAGATCGAGTGTATTTGAAATATAAGTTTGTTTTGAAAAACTCGTTTTTCCTTTACTTGTTTTATTATATTATAGTCTAGCTAATAATACTAAAATCATTTGTTTTTTTTAAACACAATTTAATAAAAATATTATTTCTAAATTTCAGGATGGCATCGCAGCTTTCAAGAAGTTTGTGGGAGTTTGTACCCTAATATCTTCAAGTTTATTGGTTGTCTGCGAAAACAACAGGCAATTCATAACTATGAAATTGCTCAGCTGATTAGAGGAAATCCTGGCAATGCCCGCAATAAAAAATATGTTGCAATTTCAAATCGTTTGAAAACTATTGTAAATGATTTTGAAAACCGCAATTATATTGATTTATTGCGTGGAATCGCGTATAACTTTGAATTTTAATTTGTTTTGTGCTTTATTTTTTTTGGAAAATAAAATTGTTTTTATAATCATATAAATTTATATAGAAATATTTTCTTTGGTGCCAAACTTTCCAGATTTTTTACAATTCTTTGAAACGAAAACAACAATCGAAGTCAAATTTCTACAAGTGTACCAAGTCGATAGAAAACGTCTTTTTTATTTAATAATTAGTTGTTAACTATAAATAAGTTGTACAAAATGTGTATTGAGAAAAACATGACAAAATTTAACAAAACACATATCAACTTTGAAAACAGAAATTTCTGGGGCAGTGAAACATGAGCAAATTTTCACAAAGGTGTAAAAATTGTTTACCTTGAACGGTCAGAACGGAACAAATCTTCCTTGGAGCGTTAAACTGTGAATGGTATTTTACAAGAGAAAATCGTCATAGTGAGTCTTCCCAAACCAGAGACAAAAAGTTTGCGCACCTTTTCCAGTGACGAAAAGCCAAATGGAATCTTCTTGGGGGTAAATACAGGAAAAAAAAGTATGGGTGCCAAAAATTTAGTGTGAAAAGCGAGAAAAAATTTTCTAGTACAAAAAGCTGACTGCGTGCAAAAACTCCGGGGCGAAAATTGTAAGGACAAATTTTCCCAGAACAAAAAGCTGGAAACAAAAATTTGCAGGAGTTAACATTCTCTAAGACGAGGAGCTGATGGTAAAAAATCAGAAGCAAAAACCCGGAGACGAACTGTTACAGGACCAAAGCCCGGGCGCACACTTTGTCAGGAACAAGAATGGGGTGAAAAGAAGGGCAAAAAAACCGGCAGCGAACTTTTCTGGAAGCAAAAAACGGGGCGAAAAGCCAGTGGCGAAAAGCCGGGTCGAAAAACCGGGGGCGAAAAACCAGGGAAGAAAACCCCGAGGGCGAAAAACGGGGGCGAACTTTTCCAGGGGCGAAAAACGCGGAGGCGAACTTTCCCAGGGGCAAAAAACCGGGAGCGAAACTTCCCCGGGGGCGAAAAGCCGGGGGCGAACTTTCCGCATCCCAATTATTTATGAACGGAGAACTAATCAACAATTGAAAACATGGAACTTTCTTTATCCCGTTAAAAAAACAGAGATGTTAGGAGGACGAGTACTGAGGTCTTGAGTACAAGTAAGAGTACGAGTACAAGTACAAGGAATTTCCAGCGAGTACTTTTCAAGTACTTTTTAACGATTTTGCTATACGCAATATACAACACATTAAGCTACCACAAACATAATTAACCTTCACAAATACAGTTGTAGGTTTATTGTCAATATTGTCAAGTCAAAATGAAATAATTGCACTAAATGTGTCTGCGATATGATTGTCATATTAAAAACAGTGAGTAGTACGAGTATTTAGTGGAATAACGAGTTCGAGTACATGTACCAAGCCTTCGAGTCCGAGTCTAAGTACTTCAAAAACGTACTTGTATTCGAGTACGAGTACCATGTACTACATCTCTGTTAAAAACTTGTTTTTTGTTGTATTTGTAAGATATTTAAATAAGACATTAACTTTAAATAATTTATTTTCTACTCAAATTAAATTAAATTAAAAAAATAAAAATTAATTCTAAAGTTTAATCAAAGTTCCAATAGCTAGCAAGAACACAACATAAATATCGCCCAATCGGATTGTGGTCAGTGCTCAACATATTTTATGTTAATGTACGAATTATTGTTTTTTTAGTTTCAAGAACAAAATTTAAACCAAGGACAACCAGGGCTTTGAGAACCAGGCCAACTCGACAATTTGTCATACCAACCCATAATTATCCAGAAAAAACTAGAAGTTTGTCGTTTTTTCATGTGCTGTTATTTGCGTTATTGTAATCATTATTTTTACAAACTTTTATTTAGGTTCCAATTTCTGTGTGTTTGTGTATGTGTGTGTGTGTGTGTGTGTGTGTGTGTGTGTGTGTGTGTGTGGCTTTTTCTGTACGCAAATGTTGCAAGTAAAATGTAACCAGCTTTTTGACTAGCTAGGAAGCTGAAACTTTCAGCATAGCGCTTTATATTGGATGACAATACCTGATTCAATTAAAAACAAATTAATTTGAACATCTTTCGTATTTCTAAATCGAGTGTCTTTGAAATTAAAGTTTGTGTTAAAAACCCGTTTTTTCTTTACTTGTTTCATCATAGTTTATTTTATTGTCACAAACTTAAAAACATTTTCTGACTTGGAGTAGCAAATTGTTTAGATAAAATGATGCGCCTACATCACTAACTCTATTAGCTATAGGCACATATATATATTAATGTAAATTTATATATATATATATATTAATGTAAAATCACTGGTTTGATAACCAACTTCCTATTGATAAACCTTAACGGATTCAAAACATTTATTAGGGACATTAATTATTTATTTATTAATAGACCAGAAGGTATAAATAGCCTTAACAAAGCCTTCATTTATTATTTTCCAATAAACTGCAAAACCATTCTATTGAGCCCAGTATACAATTTGGTGATATCGTAACATTGGTGTCTTGAAGTGGGATACAAGAATGGTTTTGAAATCATTGGATGAGCTTTGGGCGAGTGAAATGAAAGACGAGCTGGAGAAAAGTGGCCTGAGCGATACAGGTAAAAAGGACGAACTTATGGAACGCCTCTTTGCCGCGTTAGTGAATGAAGGCTATGGGCCTGACGACGATGAATATTTGTTCAATATTGACGAGGAAGCTGTGGTTGAAAAACAAATTGCTGGAAGAAGAAAGACAACAAACGAGAGAAAACATGGCAGCACAGGGGAAGACAGGAGAAGGAATGATTCTTGGCCACGAAAACAAAGTAGCAGCAGCCGGTACAACTGATGAGAGTTTGGTCGCAGGGTTGGCTGAGGCAGTGGTGGACACGGTTCTGGACCAGCGGGTTGCTGGTGATGTGGGTTGCTGCGGCGAAACCCAATTTGAACTGGAGTCCACCAGCTGTGTCTCAGAGCATGTGACGGATGACGGCCGCACAGACTGCACAAGTCAGTTGGGTCATGATGATGAGCCTGTCAAAGACGGTCATGATAAGGAACCTTGCAAATATGTTCAAGATGAACCATGCAAAGATGGTGACAATGATACAGTCGGTTTGGACGTCAACAACAAAACTAAAGAAGATGAAAAGAATGTTGAAAACAAAATGCAAAACGTTGAAGATGAAAGTGACGATGATGATTATAATAATAGCAATAACAACTATGGCTTTTACCCATACAGCGACGGTTCTGAAACGGAAGCCTCCATAACAGACGACGGCACCGAATATTCAGGTTCAGATTTTAGTGACGAATCTGACTCGGATGAAGCAACCAAGGTTTTAGAAATGGACGAAACTCCAATGGAGAAATACGTCAAAGTTGACTTGACAAAAAAAGAAGACACTGATTTGAGAGACGATGGCGATAATTTGAAGAAAGATCCGCTGGACGATATGAAAGTTGACACCGACGAAAGAGCCGAGATGGAATGTGAAAAGAAAACGTTCGTTTGTAGCTTGGAAGAAAACAAACATGACGGCGATGAACTTCTCCAAAACAACAATAGCAATGCAGCAAGCAAAAACTTTGCAAATTGTTTAGATAAAATGATGCGCCTACATCACTAACTCTATTAGCTATAGGCATATATATATATATATATATATATATATATATATATATATATATATATATATATATATATATATATATATATATATATATATATATATATATATATATATATATATATATATATATATTTATATATATATATATATATATATATATATATTTATATATATATATATATATATATATATATATATATATATATATATATATATATAGTCCACGTCTGTGTAAGACGTGTTTGCGTGACGAATTGCTATATATAGCAAATTATTATATATATATATATATATATATATATATATATATATATATAAATCTCGTGTCATAGTGTTTGACTTCAAACTCCTCCAAAACGGCTGAACCGAATTTCATAAAAATTTTTGTGTACATTTGGTAGGTCTGAGGATAGGTCCAAAGTTATTTTGGAAAAACCATATGGTGAAATTATGTCCTTTTTATAGGAAAATGCAACAGATAGACAGGCATATATATAATATATATATATATATATATATATAATAACTAAATCGTATGACTTTTCACTTTGCGGTGACGATGGTCACATTATTCCAACCATCATAGGATTTAAAAAATAACATCATGTTCAGATAAAACCATCAATGCTCTTTTACAAGCACTATCTCAAGGTATAGAAAAACGATATGGTCCTGTTGTGGAAAATGAAGAATATCTTCTAGCAACAGCTGTTGCAATAATTTCCCAATTTAAATTGAATTTTTTGAACAATGAACAAAAAATATTTGATTAAAGAACATTTTTTGGCATACATAAATAACCAAGAGCTTAAAAAATCAGGTTTATTTAACTTGTATTTTAAAGGTTTTTTTGGTTAATATTAAAAAGTAGTTAACTGCTAGTTAACTACTAGGCAGTAGTTAAGAGGTAGTTAATAACTACTGCTGTTAAAAGTAGTTAGGAAATAGTTACTAACTACTTTTTTTATGAGTAGTTAAATATAGTAGTTAACTACTTTTAAAGTAGTTAAAACCCATCACTGATGTTATTTTTTAAATCCTATGATGGTTGGAATAATGTGACCATCGTATGACTTTTCACTTTGCGGTGACTATTGGTTTTATAATCTGAATGAACGATTTGAGAAAAAGCAAACTCAATCTCTTTAAATGCAGCTTGCCCTAACTTCTCTTTACAATCACAAACATTATTGAAAACTAGATATACAATCCTTTCAACCAAATAGAATTTTGAGCACCGCCGTGTAACATTTGGCTTTATAAATGTTGAACCTTTAATGTCTTGTACAACCTCAGCATCTTTTACATTGCGATGAATGGAGTTTGATAATGGTACAACATTTGCCATTGATCTATCATAAAGTTGTTTGTATTTCAAATTATCCCTTACTTTCAATGCACCAACATTTATCACAAAATTTAAGGTATGACTAGAAGTAGCCTGTCAAAAATGACCATTTTTATGGTTTTTATCAAACTATCAAATATTAACTAAAAAACGTTTTCTTCTCTACCATTATTAATTGTGGTATCATCAAAAAAATGTTCAAATCTTTAGATCAAACATGGTTTAAGCAAATTAAAATCACTAATTTTTATGCGTACCTTCGTAAGACAGTTTCAATATCTAGCGATGTTTTATTTTAAACTTTAAATCCAACATTATGTTTGATGCAATCAGATAACCTCTTGCATAATAAGCTTAAGAAGACGTTTTGGATCTTTAGTACTGACAGTGTACAATTGCGTAAAAACCTTTATTACACGCAATCAGATTATCCCTTACCTCTTGCAAAAAAGTTAAGGAAAAACGTTTTGGATATTTGGGACTGATAGTGTAGAATTGCGTAGTAACTTTAATTACACGCCTGCGCGCACTAATTTCACTGACTACTGACCACCCCAGCCTCCGCCTTTTGTAAAATTGCTAACATACAGACATAGGTAATAGATTAACATGTAAATAGATTACCACAGTGTTTATGATGAGGTAAAAGAAGCACATCGTCAGAAAAAAATTAAAGTAGTTAAAAAATAGTTAACTACTGTAGTTAATTAGTTAATAACAATTTTAAAAAGTAGTTAACTACTAGTTGTTAACTAGTTTAACAAAAAGTAGTTATTAACTATTTCTTAACTACTGTAGAGTAGTTAATAACTAGTAGTTAACTATTTATAGTTAGTAACTACCCATCACTGTTTTTTACTGTGATTTTAATCGCTGATAAAAGTTTTTCATCCCTTTACAAACATTTTTTTAAAATCTTTCATAATCATTTTTTCCCGGTCTTACCAGTGAACAAAATTTTTAAATTTTAAAACTAACACATTTCTCGTCATCCAATCAAGCTTAAACTTGGATTTCAGGCTTGTTCTAAACAACATTACATTCTTATGAGCTTGGTGCACTGATTTTTCACAAACCACTCGGAGAAAGGAGTCAATCCACTTTTATTTCGGTAACATGGGCTACTAGGAAGCAAGTGGAAATTAAGCCGTGAAAAATTCACATTTCAGTTTGATGCTCAATTGACTCCACTATCTTAGCATTTGTTCAGGAATTTCAAATCCCGGAATTTTTTACACATACACAATCAGATATAAATTTTTTGTATCTATTTATTTTATTAAAATAACATTTGTAGACAAAAAATATATAAAAAAAATTTATTTTTACAAAGCAACAGCAAAAAGTTTTATCATATCATAAATTTGTTTTTAAAAAAATGCTGGTAAAAGCTTCGTTTTAGGAGTCTTTTTTTCAGTTTCCCAGTTTAAAAAAATTTTTATTGATGGATTTTTAACAGTTGACTACAGTTGGTTTGAAAATTAATAAACTTTATTTGATTTCTCCTGCAGATATGTATTTGACTGGAAAAGACATAATAACTTTAAAAGTTGACAACATGGATTATGACCTCAATTATTCTGATTTGTGGATGAAAGTAGATAAAGTTACAATACCCAAAGAAACCAATGTACTTAATGATTTTTCGAATCAATTTCAATTATTTTATAAATAGTCTATACGATTATTTTTTAATTTTCCTAGCTACTTGTTATAAATGCATACCGAAAAGAAATGTTCAGTGAACGTTTACGTAAGTCGAGTGTTGGTATTCTTGCCTCCTCTGAAGATGGCGTACTTAATACTGATTCAAGGTGGCTTTGTGGAAAGAAGTTGGAGCCATCAATTTTTGCAAGCGTTTTTTGTTTTTATTTTTTAAGATGTTAAAAAGTGTTTTAAAACACGGTAATTTAAAAAATGCAAATTTTATAATAACGCACTTTAAATTCAGTATTTCTATTTCCAAAAATGTAAAAGTGTTAACAATTTTTAGAAAGTTTTCGGAAAAATATTTGTTGGGATAGTTTCTTAGTGTACATTTTCAAACAAATCATTAAACAAAATTTTTTTAAATTTAATTGTGTTTAAGCATAAAAAATGCCAACAATAATGCTAAATAATAGGTGTTAGGTTCATTTTTCTAGGTTGCAAAGGGGGTTATTAACAATTTACTTCTGATGTCTTTATTGAGACAGTAGAAAACATAAAATTTATATTTTTTGCTCCTTGAAGCAATGAAATTAATTTGAGTAAAGTATTTCGGGAATCGGGTGATTAATTTAGCAAATAAGATAAATACTCAATCCGCAATAAAGTATTATAAAAAAACTTAATTTTTTTGTAAAGTTAATTAAAAATAACAACAATTATTGTTTTGCTGCTACAAGCATCTTTTAGAAGCATATTCAAATTCAATTTACTTTGCAATTCAATTTTTTCATATTTGAAAAATTTCCGGAAAGTTCTCGATAGGAAAATTTCTGGAAATTTTACATTATTATTTAAAAGTATAATGAATTATTCAGTTTTTCTCTTCAGAAAACTGCTCAACATATAGTGTTATATAATTAAATTGGAGTTACTCAAAATGAAATTATTTTTTAATTCTTTTATTTAACTTCACTCGTCTTTCTGTTTGTTTGTTTGTCTTTGGTGATCAAATCTTAGAAACAAAATTTCACCCACTTTTCGACTACCTAGAGCTCTAAAATTTTCAGGAAAGCTTTATTCTGGATGACAATACATATATTGAGTGTTTTCGACATGAATTAGGCCTTAAATCAATTAAAATTAATCAAGATGTTTATGTATAAGTCGCCAGAGGTCCAAAATAATTAAACAGTACGGATGTCTGTTTATAAGTCGCCAGAGGTCCAAAATAATTAACGGTTGTTTTAGATTCAAAACTTTTAGCTCGTTGACTCAGATAAAGAGGCAAATAAAAACATTTTTTTAAAATTTATTTTTTATCTACTTGTTTACATTAAATATATTTATTGTTATTTTCATTCTAAGTAGATGCCTTTTTTGTTATAAACATTACGAGACATAGGTTTTCTTGTTCGCTACCCTATTGTAAAGTTTATATATTGTTCTCCTTTTTATCTTTCTTCATTTTCATTCTTTTTATTTTTATTTATTTTGTCGTTTACGCTTACTCTTTCTTCAATTTTTTTTCTAATAGATTAGCTGGGAGGTCCAGAATTTCACGGGTTTTTCGTTGTTGTTTTTTAATTTTCTCTTTCTCTTGCTGTTTTTTTTCTCTTTTTTTACTACCCATTTTCTAATTTGTTTTTTTCCATTTTGTAGGGTAATTTAAAAATAACAATCGGAGCAATTCAACACACTTCTACGGGTACTGGTAATCCTGGAAAGAATCAAATCCCCGACTTTTATATTTACAGGCAAACCTTTCAACGCTATAAATAATACCAGCATTTTAATAGTAACCTTAATGCTGAGCTGAACCCCTACAACTTTGCCGCTCTGGTGGCCGTAGTACGAGTAAAACTCTTTTTAAAAACGTTTATGAGACTACTGCAACACTAAATTATGTTAAGATCGGCCCAGCGGTTCACATTTGTTTACAGTACAAACACACATTTCCGATTATGATCAGTGATTCTCAACCTGTGTGTCCCGGCACATATGCCGCGAAGGGGTTTTGGATGTGTCGCAAGAATTGCGAAAAAATTATTTGAATTCATTGACAATCAATTAGTTGAAGTACAACACTTTTCAAACAACTTAACAAGTTATTGACTAGGAATTTGTTTAAAATAATTCGTTTTTGCGTGTTTTAATGATGCAACCGCACTGTTTTGTGCATTATCGCTCTCTCGTAAATACGCTTAAAATAATGAGCAACAACTTTTCAAATTATGGTGCCATATTATCCATCAAATAACCAACCTATTATGCTAAAAAAAATTAAGAAACGCTTGTCGCGATTTAATACCTGGTCCCCTATGTGAAAATTTGTAGATCAACCGGTCTAAGCGTTCAATAACAAAAAGGATAAACGAGACCGAAATAGCAAATAGCATGGGCTGCTATACCATAAAAACAAAAATTTAACTTTAAACGGTGAAAATATATTTTTTTAAAGTATAATTTTAAAAAAATGTAACGGAAAAAACGTTACAGTTACTCAAAAAAAGTAACTAAGTTACGGTATTTCGTTACTAACTCCAAAAGTAACGCGTTACCGAAAATTGTAACAAAGTTACAGAAACGCGTTACTTTTTTTTTTTTTTTAAATATAATTTAAAAAAATGTAACGGAAAAAACGTTTCAGTTACTCAAAAAAAGTAACTAAGTTATGTTACTTCGTTACTTAATCCAAAAGAAACGCGTTACCGAAAACTGTAACGAAGTTACTTGTAACGCGTTACTCCCCAACACTGCAGATAATTTAAAAAACTAAAAACATGCTTTTAAAACAGTTATAAAATTTGGTAGCGACTTTAAAAATATTACCTTGGCAAATAGCAAACAAAAGGTGTTTATAGTTACTAAGACAATGAAATGTTTTGTCGTCATTATCAATATGTTTCTATAATTTATATTTTAGTATTTGTTGTTTTTTAAGTTTTTCAAATTTAAATTTTATTTAATTAAACTATAAATTTTTTTGATATGGTTGAATTATAAAATGATCTTCCAAACTTTAGAACTTCAGCGGACATCCAATAGACATTCCAGGGACATCCGGACAAGTAAAAGTTAATAGAAGCATGTAAAAACTTGATAAAACAGATGCAACTTTTATAGTGTATAAGTAAAACTTGAAGCTGCTACAAACCTACTTTCGTCTAAACCAGTCTACGCCAAAATTTGGCTGCCGGTTGTAGGTTGTGCATCTACTAAAAATTCGAACTTAACCATCAGACAGTTGAGCGTGGATATTTTGCTCGATTTAATATGTCAGCCTTTCAAGCTGATCTCCTTGCTTCCAAACTCTACCAGCTTACTTTCTCTCAAAAAAATCAAAGCAGCAGATAAACTTTTCTCCCTATACGATTCCACCATGGAGGAATTACTTAATAGACATGCTCCTCTTAAAAAAATAACAAAACGTAAAATAACTGGCTGCTCTTGGTTTGATAGTGAATGCCTCCAGACGTTCTACCCGTCGTCTCGAACGCCAAACTACCAGAGATCCTCTTAACATCATAAAGAAGCAGCGTTGGCGATCTCAGATTAAAAGCCAGAGGAGACTCTTTCAATTCAAGTGCTCGAGTTACCTTAAACGGCGCATCGAAAACGTTCAAGGTGATGGTCGTACTCTCTGGAGATCACTACATTTGCTCCTCAGTCCAACTTCAGAAACTTCATCATGGATTTCCTCCGACGATCTACTTAACTTTTTTGGAAATAGGATTATTGATGTTGTGACGAGACACTCCAGAGGTAATCAGGTGCGCCTTCCAAGCTAGCTACCGAGTTGTTGCGAGAAAGTTCTGTTTAGTGTTTTGCGAGTTGCGCGGTTTTTACATTACATGTTTCTTGTTATTTATATTGTGTTTAGAAAGACTAAAGTTTTCTGAAAGACACAACAATTGGCGTAGTCGACATGTCTGAAGTTGATAAATTAATTAAATTGTTCGCTGAGCAAGAGAGATGTCGATCAGAACAAGAAAGACTTCGCGAAAAAGAACGAGCAGAACACATAAAACAAATGGAGAGGTTGATTTTGAGTTTACAACCATCGGCAACAAATATTCCCAGTTTTGAAGCTTTCGACCCTTTGAAAGAATTATGGAAAGATTACTGGGCAAGGTTTGAAACTTTCACTGGTGCTCATTCGGTTCCTGGTCGAAAAATACCTCAAGTTTTCTTGACTAATCAAACCTCATCGACATACAAGTTTCTTGATACGTTAGCAAGTCAGCAAACACCGCCAAAGAAAGCGAATGACTTAACGATAGAAGAAATCGAAATGTTTATGGGAAATCAATTTAACCCATCAAAGTTTGTCGTCCGAGAAAGGTACAAATTCTGGACCGCAATGAAACGAGAACCAGGTGAAACCATCAACCAGTTGGCGGCAAGAATTCGTCAAGCAGCGACAACTTGTGATTTCGCTTCTATCGAGAATCCACAAGACGAAGCAATGAGGACCAGATTCATCTGTTCCGTCAACAATGAAGCAGTCCTCCGAGCTCTGTTCCGCATAAATGACGAAGAGTTATCTTTTGCAAGAGCAATAGAGATAGCATGCGAAACCGAAGATGCAGCTCAAGTTGCAAAAGAAACCGTTTGCGAAAAAGCCCCATCACCTGAGAGAACGTCTCAGGTATTCAAAGTTGATCGAAGAAAGCAGAAGAAACATACGGAATATCATCAGCAGCACGCAACTGATAAAACACCAAATGAGCCCAAATGTTCCTAAAGAAAAGTGTCGACGTTGCGGTAAGAACAACCACACTTTTAAAGAATGTCGTTTTGCAAACTACATATGCAATTTCTGTCAAAAGAAAGGACATCTGCAAGCTGTTTGTCTAAAAAAGAAAAGATAAGTTCAGTTTGTATTTGCAAAAGATGAATTCGTGAAAGAACACGTGTTCACCATGAAAGGACGAAATCCTTTGTTGCAACAGTTGACTCTCAACAGTCAACCCTTCAGTTTTCTCATTGATAGTGGTTCCAGAGACAACTTTTGTTCACGAGCTGCATGGATCAAACTGGGGAAACCGAAGTTGCAGCTGAATGATAAAAGATATTGTTCAGCAACGGGAGATGACATCCCAACAATGGGCACATTTGAAACAGAAGTAAAATTGAAAAACTCAGACATCCAAAGAAGAGTGTGGTTCAATGTCACAAAAACACATGATCTCAACCTACTGGGATTTGAGGCGATACGTGATATGAAGATTGACGTCACCGCATTGCTGTCAAAGAACTTCAGTTCCGTTCAACTTATAACGGAAACAACAGAAAACCACCTTCAAAATGAATGTCAACTTTTGTGCTCTGAATACAGCGAATTGTTCGATCAACAACTGGGGTGTCTTAAAGATGTCGAACTAGAAATAAAGTTCAAACCAGATTCGGAACCGATTTTCTGCAAGCCCCGGACAGTACCGTTTGCTATCCTGGAAGAATTGAACAGTGTGTATGATGCAGGAATAAGAAAAGGTATATGGATTCCAGCTCAGTTCAATCATTATGGAACTCCGGTAGTTCCAGTCAGAAAACGGATTCAACCGAATCAGAAAAAGGCAGGACTAAGAATCTGTGGAGACTACTCGGTAACGATCAACTCTCAACTTGAAACACATCGTTACCCAATGCCACTTCCAGAAGATCTGATGAGAAAACTAGGAGGAAGTTTTTGCTTCAGTAAAATCGATCTCGCAGATGTGTACCTCCAGATTAAACTGGCACCAGAAAGTCAAAGAAGACTAGCGTTGAGCACGCACAAAGGTGTACTTCTACAAACACGTCTACCTTTTGGCATCACTTCAGCTCCAGGTTATTTTCAAGAAATAATGGACAAATTAACGTGTGATCTACCAGGAGTAGCGGTGTACTTAGATGACATTCTAGTGAGCGGAACCACAGCTGACGAGCATCTGAGAAACCTACGGAATCTTTTTCAACGTTTACAAGAAAGAGGTTTAAAGTGCAATCAAAGGAAATGCGTTTTTGCTCAACCGTCAGTGGAATACTTGGGACATCGACTCACCAGAAACGGCATAGAAAAAGGAAAACGAGTAGATGCAGTGACGAAGATGCCACCGCCAACAAACGTTTCTTCTCTGCGATCGTTTCTGGGATCGGTACAGTTCTACGGAAAGTTCATCAAGAACCTTTCGACCTTAACCGAACCGTTAACTCGTCTCACAAAGAAAAACACACCATGGCAATGGGGCGTCAAAGAAAATGCAGTGTTCCAACATCTTAAAGATATTCTTGCGAATGAATTTAGTCTAGCTCATTTCGATCCTACGGCTTCCTTAGGAATGTCATGCGATGCGTCGGAAGTAGGAATTGGAGCAGTGTTGTTCCACAGATATGACGATGGTTCTGAACGTCCTCTTTACAACGTGTCTAAAACATTGACAGACACACAACGACGCTACAGCCAGATTCAAAAAGAAGCACTTTCCATCATTTTTGGTCTGCAGAAATTTCATCAATTCTTGTACGGGCGTAGATTCATCCTGGTGACAGATCATAAACCACTCCTCGCATTGTTTGGTCCGTCAAAAAGAACTCCGGTCCTGGCAGCAAATCGTCTAGCAAGATGGGCCCTGACATTGAGCCAGTACAACTACTCAATTGAATATCGAAAGACCGGAGAACACGGAAATGCAGACGCTCTCAGTCGCCTACCAGCGTGCGAAGACGGAGAATTTGACTCGACAGAAGAAGATGCAGATGTTTCAACAGTTTGCGTTATTAACACAATCAGCCAACAAATGTCCGATTCCAGACTGTTATCAAAAGAGTCAAGTAAAGATCCTGTTATCTCTACAGTGATACGATTTGTGAGAGACGGCTGGCCTCACAGAATCATGCAACCGGAATTAAAACTGTATGAGAAACTTTCTGATTCTCTTTTAACAGAAAGTGGTTGTCTACTCTTTGGAGCAAGAATCGTGATACCAAAGAAATTACGCGGCAAGATTTTAGAATTATTACATACAGGACACTTCGGAATGCAAAGAATGAAGCGTTTAGCAAGAACTATAGTTTATTGGCCTCGAATTGACAACGATATTGAAAATTTAAGTCGTTCATGTAGTTCTTGTGCTGAACAGCTAACTAAGCCACCAAAGATGATGAACCACCCGTGGATGATTCCTGAAAAGCCTTGGGACAGAGTGCATCTGGATCACGCCATAAATTTTTTTGGAACCAATTGGCTGGTTATAGTAGATGCCTATTCGAAACACCCGTGTATACATCCGACAAATTCCATAACAGCAAAAACAACAACTCAGTTTTTGTATGAAGATTTCGCACATTTTGGTTTCCCACACACTTTGGTGACTGATAATGCTCCAACCTTTACTTCTGAAGAATTTCAGAATTGGTGCAAAGAAAGAGGCATCATTCATCTTTCTGGAGCTCCTTATCATCCTGCAACCAACGGGGCAGCTGAGCGATTGATGCAAACTTTTAAAAAATCACTCACGAAGTCTGCACATCCTCTCCGAAGAGCTTTGCAAGATTTTCTTTTGCAATATCGGAGAACGCCCTTGGAATCTGGATTTTCTCCAAGTGAACTCTTGAATGGACGACAAATCAGAAGCAAATTAGATTCTCTTTTGCCATGTCCTCCTTGCCTTGCTCGAGAGATGCAGGATAAACGAAGTCAAAGAACAAACAAAGAATCTTTCCAAATACAACACAAGTACAAAATTGGGAGCACGAAACATCCAAGTACGATTGTGCTCAAATGGGTCGATTTGGAAACGCCATGTGGAACAACTCCGCCCACGTTATGTTACACGTTACTCCACATCATCGAGTCTTGGAGACGACGCATTTGACACCACGTCAACGAGGAGTCCAGCGACAACGTCAACGAGGAGTCCAGCGACCACGTCAACGAAGAGTCCAGCGACCACGTCAACGAAGAGTCCAGCGACAACGTCAACGAGGAGTCCAGCGACCACGTCAACGAAGAGTCCAGCGACCACGTCAACGAAGAGTCCAGCGACCACGTCAACGAAGAGTCCAATCACGACGAAAAGTCCGGCAACCGTGTCAACAGGAAATCAAGCGACCAGTTTGCCAATGAGTTCTCCATCCAGTGCGACAACCGTACCAGGAGAAATTCTACCGACGGATATGACAAGATCAGCAACGCAAGCGAATAGTTCAGTTGAAACCGGACCACGACGTTCGGAGCGCCTGCAATTGAAGAATTTAAGATTTTGACACGATTTTTTCTTCGTTAGAAGACATTTCTACATTGAGTTTTCGCTTTTGAAAAGACTCAAAAGCTTGTGGGAAGATGTTGTGACGAGACACTCCAGAGGTAATCAGGTGCGCCTTCCAAGCTAGCTACCGAGTTGTTGCGAGAAAGTTCTGTTTAGTGTTTTGCGAGTTGCGAGGTTTTTACATTACATGTTTCTTGTTATTTATATTGTGTTTAGAAAGAATAAAGTTTTCTGAAAGACACAACAATTGACATACGTGACTCGACCAAAAACTTCGACCCGCCAGATTTCGCAATAAATGCACCGTTTCCTCCTGGTTTTGATGCTTTTGAAAAGGTGACTCCTGATGATGTGACTAAACTTCTCATCGATTCCACGATAAAGCAGTGTGAGCTTGATTCCGTCCCTGTGCATCTACTAAAAACCATGCGCCTCACTTTTGCTCCAAATCTTGCAATGTTAATAAACTCCTCACTTTCTCAGTTTAATCTGCCTGAACCTCACAAACGTGCAATTATTTGCCCACTACTAAAAAACCTGGCCTTGATCCCTCTGACCCTGCCAACTGCCACCATATATCAACTTTATCATTTGTCTCTAAACTAGTGGAACGAGTCCTCCACCGGCAACTTTCTAAGTATCCATTAGTTCAGGCTCTATTAATATCGGTGATTGCACGATCTCGTCTTGAAATGTTGTTCGTGATCTTGGAGTGTATCTTGACTTTTGGTTGTCAATGACCCACCATAGTTTCACCATTACAAGGGCCTGATACCTCCATCAAAGGCCGAATCCGTCAAGTGAAGCTCTGCCTTAACGAACAGTGCATTCGTGTCTTGGTTCAAGCTTTCGTCATCTCAAGAGTAGACTATTGCAACTCAGTTCTGGCTGGTTTACCATCATCGTCCTTAAAACCCCTTAGTTCTGTACTCCATGCAGCCGCTCGGCTTGTCAAAGATCTCGGTCCCCGAGACCACATTATCTCAACTTTACGTCAACTTCACTGGTTACCTATCATTGCTAGAATAAATTTTAAAATATGCTTCCTAATGCTCGTCGCTCCCTGCAAGGCGGCGCCTCCGTTCTCCCAGTAAGGATGATTTCATCTCCATCCGATCTCGTCTCCAATTTGGAAACAAAGTTTTTGCCATCTCTAGCCCGACTTACTGGAACAGCTTGCCTGTACCTTTTTGCAATTCGAAAGACATTAATCAATTTAAAATTAGATTAAAAACATATCTCTTTAGTAAGTTCTTTGATTAGGAGATATCGTTGAACTGCGCGCTTTTGCGAAAAACTTATTTTTTATAAGGACGCGTTATAAGTCTTATTTTGTATTTTGTATTGTATTGTACAAGTCTATTATTTACTGCAGTTTTTAAAATTATAATCTTGTGAATAGGACTCACTTCAGATATTTTTTATCCACTAGCAATTGAACAACTCATATAATTGTTAAATTTCTAGCACCTAATATTTTAAATACAGCATAATTACATTGGCCAAATCATTTATTTATTTAGTATTTATTCTTAGACAAACTCTAACAGTCAAATTGAATTGTCGCCTGCCAATATGCTGTCAGCTGTAGATAATTTAAAATCTCTTCCTCCAATCGATCCATCAGCAAAGTGGATATGGTCTAATAATTTGGATGATGATGTGGTTCGCTGTCAGCTGACTTTGAGTGAGTAGATAAACATTAATGACCAAATAACGCAAAACATAAATTTATGTCCAAAAAATTACACTTTAATCTTCTTCTGGCTCAGAAACGATAAATATTTCTTTCGACACAATTTTTTTGGGTTTAAAAAAATTGTAGTTTGCTAGATTGTCTGGTTTACTTGAATTTGAATTTTTCAAAAATCTATTTCAGGACCTGTCATTACAACCACAAATGCAGACGTTGTAAAAATTTGGAAAAATATCGATATTTTGTCATTAAATAATCTGAAAATGAAAGCAAATACTAGTTGGAAGAATGATCGGTGGTTGCCAGTCACAAGCTTTTCAAAAAACAATGCAGAAACTAGAATGCGAGATAAATCGCCTTTGCCAATAACAACTAACGTTATATCTCACGTCCTATTAAAACCAACATATGAAGAACTAAAAAATGTTTCCAAAGATGTTTCAACGTCTTCTAAATTCTCAACAGAAATTATTAAAGCTATTTCAATTACAGCAACTGGAGAGACTAACGTTGTTAATACCAGCAATACCACTTATGAAGAAGATAATAAGAATGTTGTTAAATTATTACCAGCTGCGAACACTGATTTGTCTGTCAAAGTTGACATCACTGCTGAAAATGATTTTGTAAACGTTTACACTACTTCTGATAGGGACGCTTTTATCAATGATGGCACGACTACTGAAATCGGAGCTTTTGTCGGAATTGAAGCTGTTGCAAAAGATAATGCCGCTAAAAATAATGTTTTTGTTAAAGTTGAAAATACTGCTGAAGTTGACGTTTCTGACAAATTTGGTACTACTGCTCAGAAGAATGCTCCTGAAAAAGTTAGTATCACTGCTGATGATGATACCTTTGTAAAATTTGAAATCATTGCTGAAAATGATGTTTCTGATGAAAATGTATCACTGGGATTAAGTGAAATTTCAAACAATTTTACTGTTCCTATTTTTCATAAAAGTCACATTTTTTCTGTTTCTGATATTTTTTTTCAAAATACGGGAGTTGTTACGAATCCTGCAAGTTCAAAAATATATGCCAAAAATGAACCTCTTATTAGGAAGACTAAAGAAAGTTGGTGAATTTTTATATTTTTGTTTTTGTAACATTTAACGACTTTTAGGTTTAAAAAATATATTTTAACAAGCTAATTTTTAAAAATTAAGAGTAGGCAAAGAGAGATCAAACTTTATTTGTTAAATTTTAATTGTTATGGTACTTTGATTATAAACTTAGTTTGGAACACTAAAATTGTGGGCAATAACTTAATTTTGTAAAATTATTTCTTAAATCTTAGGTTTGTACATCACTGCATTCGATGACATGACGCTATATATTGATGGGCAGCATGTACAAAGTTTTGAGTTTCGATCTAAAGATCAACCTATGCACGTAATTTTACCGCAGAACACTTCTTTATTAGCCGTTCATGCTGTCAGTCTTGGAGGTTTACCAAGTGCTATTATAGCCTCATCTACAGGTGGCATTTTTGATACAAAGAAGCACTGGAAGTGCATTTCTAGCTACATACCATTACCAGGATGGGAATCAAAATATTTTGACGACTCTTCATGGCCCAGTGCTAACCTGCTCTTTCGTAACAAAGCTCACAAAAATGAAGTTGGTGAGATGAAATTTGATAACTACAATAACAGAAAGAAAAATGACAAAACTGTAACTGAAAATGAAATGAGGACCGTGAGTTATAAGGTTGTCAATAGAAGCCAGGATAAGAAGACTCAGAGGACGTTTATCAAAGCAAATGATCGTCTTTTAAAACCATTTCTAAGAGCTAAAAAGTTTCCTTACATTAAACAAATTTCAGAAATGGCATGGTGGATTTGTAGCTCGGACAACCAAGAAAAACTAGGTAAAATTGACTTGAACGAGGCATTTTGTCGTTTTGATCTTGGCTCGTTAGGGCTAGGTGAGTGGTTTTTCAATATGTAGCTTTAAAATGAAATTACAAAAAAACGAATGTAAAGTTTTTAATAATTTTAATAATAGGCAGTTTAATAATTTTAATAATAGGCAGTAATTTTAAATAAATATAAATTCAATTGTTGAAATAACGTTTTAGAAAACAAGTATTAGGAAGAAGAGAGGGAGAGAGTTATGATTTTTTTTCACTTTTTTAAAATATTATTTTTTCTGGTGTTGCATTCGATGTTAGTTTTCTGGTGTTGTATTCTTTTGGTTGTTTAAAAACTTCCTGCATCCAATAGAATTAAAATTCTGCTTTATACGCCAATACCGTGAAACGGCGGGAATGTAGAATTTGTCTTTTAGAGAAAGTTTAATTCATGCATGCATGATATACAATCATATAGTATACCGTTTATAAACAGTTTTATGGAATTAAAAAGCACGGAGCTCTTGTTATAGTTGTAGTGGTTTTCAACTAAAAACATGACTTAACGGAATACATTTGGTAAATAATTTGGTTTGTTACAGTTTTGAAAAAAGATTCAGTTTCAATTTTAGTTAAAGTAACTGAAACTTTACAAAAATTTAGTTTTAGATACAGTTTACTGAATTTTAAAGATTCAGTTTCAGTTACAGTTAGATTCAGTATTTTTAATTTTTTTTAGGTAAACTACCAAGAAAAACAGTTTACAACTCAGACATGTTTAAAAAAAATTTAACTTAAGAATTCCTTGTTGAATTTATAAAAAAAAACTCCAGCTTCCAGCTT
This sequence comes from Erpobdella octoculata, assembly GCA_963978895.1. Lineage (NCBI taxonomy): Eukaryota > Metazoa > Annelida > Clitellata > Hirudinida > Erpobdellidae > Erpobdella > Erpobdella octoculata. The sequence continues at coordinate 21,799,405 of OZ022243.1, read as the reverse complement.
TTCGTCACCCAAATTATGCCGACATCTGCTAAGAGCAAAGCCAGCTCTGCTGAAAACGTGTTCACAAGGAGGAGATGTTGCGGGACTGAAAGTACATCTACAGCTATATTGTATATTGTATACTTTTGGACATTTTATAGAATTTCTTGTCCAAAAATAAAAAAGATCTTGTGTAGACTCCTGTTCCATAAGCAGGCTACAATAAGATGTTATTTCTACATCTATTGAAGCAGCTCCTTCATTTAGTGTTTCTAAGTGCTTTCTTTGCTCAATTTTTGCATGAGCAGCAGCAAAAATATCAAACGTATCTGGCGTGTTTTTCTCTTCTTGATTTGAATCGTAGTCTACATTTTAATAGAAGATCTTCGATCAAAAGATACGACAAACTGTTTGCAGCAAATGCCGAGGCAATAGCGTGGACAGCCTTGTTATACGCATTTGAGCCTTTTTTGTCATCTTTGCGTTTTTTAACAACAAAACAGTTTTCAATCGATGACTGGTTTTTTAATCCAAAAAAGGCCGTTTAGTAGACTTACTTTCAATTTCATTTTTTTATAATAGTTTATAGTCCTTTACACCAGGTGTTTTAAGACTGAAGTTGTTGGAAGTTTTAAGAATGCTGATGAATTCAATTTCATTGCCTATTTTTCATCTAAATACTTTGCGTATTCTTATGTTGCACTTACTATCTGCTCCTACTTCTGTTGTATGGGGCTAGTAATAGGTCTTGTTTTGGATAAACTAGTTTTCTTCTTTGGAGGTCCAAAGCAGATTCAGAGTTATTTTGTTGAATAAACGATACTTCATCCTCGGTAGATTCGTTGATGACAATGTTATTACCAAGACAAGTATCTTTCATTTCGGTAAAACAACGCAAGCAACACAACACTAAGACGATAGAAAAAGAAAAAATTATTCGTAATTTCAACCAAAGTTACGTCGTGCCATAGAATCAAAACTTTCAACCGCAAACATAAAAATAATATAAAAAATGTTATAACAGTAATTTTAAAAAGATTCAGTTATATTCAGTTTTTTTTTCAATAGATTCAGTTTCAGTTACAGTTTTTTTTTTTAAAGATTAAGTTTTAATTTCAGTTAAAGTAACTGAATCTAAAAAAATTTAGTTAACTGAATGATTCAGTTTTCAGAAAAAAATTATTCTATCTTTTTAGTGCATTTAAATAAAAACGTGTTAAATTTTTTTGTGATAGTATCATTTTCAAATTTTTAGTTTTTGATCTTTGCAGTCAATTTTTAAAGACCAAAGCTTTTAGTAAAAAAATATGAAAAATACAGTAAAATTCAACGATTTATTTTTTTGAATTTAAACTTTTTTTATTTGTATATATGATTTTTGTATTTGAATAACGTTGGATTGTATCACCCATATTAAAGATTTTTTTAATTATATTTTTATTAAACTATTTTGTGACTCGAATTTTGTCAAATATTGTATTCTCATGGACGATACATTTCTATTCCAAGTTTCAACTCAAATGGATAAAAGCTTATGATCTAAAATTCGATTTGAAAATGCGAGCTATAAACATGCCAGTGGAGGATCCATAGGGGGCGATCGCCATCCCTGTACAGCCCACTCATTAAAAAATCTGTAGAAGTCTTTTTATTTAAGTGTAGATGTATTTGTTTCTTCAGCAATTATAGAATTAGGCTAAACTAAAATGAGCTGTTTACCTTGTGTAAAAATTGAACTAAAGCAAAAACATTTTTTGAATAATTTTTATTAAGTTTTTGTTCCTCTTTTTTTATTAAGAAAACAAGCAATGTGAATAAAAATTTTCTTAATCCAGAAATATAATGTTGTAAATGTTATTTTTTAAAATTTGAAGTTATTTAATTATTTTGGAGAGTTTAGTTGTTAGACTAGTAACGTGACTAAAACCTTGACTGGATGATTATTTTAACGTTTTATAACATAAAATCTTGTTTAAGATGTCTCAAATTCTAAAACAGTCAATCACATTTTCAAAATTTATTAAAGTCAATCCAACTAGTTTGTTTTCTTGTCATTCCTGTACTCAGTTCGGTGTTAACTCTTTGCAGTGTTGAGAAGCACTCTAAACATTTACAGGACAAGTTTTAATTTATTGGAAAAGTCACAAATTAACCTTCTCTGCAAATTGCAGAATCTTAAATTTGGACCACGTTCCCTTTTCTGATGTTAGAATATGCGTAGGGTTTTTTAACTTTTGTAAAATATTATCGTTGGATTTTATACACGCAGTGCCAGATTAACCGGTATACCAAGTATGCCATAGCGGGAGCCCCCCGTTGTCTTGGGAAAAAATTAGGTTAGCATTTATTATTTACTAGTGGTTTTGCCCGTCCCATGGACGGATGTTTTAAAATTACGATGAATTGTCGATACATTTTTTGGATTAATATAAGTTTATTAATTACTATGTTATTTATTTGTTTATTTATTTATTCGTTCGTTCGTTCGTTCGTCCGTTCGTCCGTCCGTCCGTCCGTCCGTCCGTCCGTCCGTTTGTTCGTTCATTCATTCATTCATTCATTCATTCATTCATTCATTCATTCATTCATTCATTCATTCATTCATTCATTCATTCATTCATTCATTCATTCATTCATTCATTCATTCATTCATTCATTCATTCATTCATTTATTTATTTATTTATTTATTTATTTATTTATTTATTTATTTATTTATAACATTACAATGAAAAAATTGTTTTATCGTTCGTATGCAGTCCAAAATAAATGAAAAGAAAAAAATAGATTAAAATATTAATAATTTTTTATATTTTGAATTAATAGTTATTAATTAATAATATTAATAATATTAATATTAATTATTTTTAATTTATTTAATTATATAAAAATATATAAAAAATGTATTTATATAATTACTTATTGTATATAAATTAATTTGTCATAGATAGCAGATCGTCACACAAAAACTTCTTACACAGACATGGTCTATTATATATATATATTAATTATATTATATATATTAGGGGTCGGTGCTGGGACCGCTTCTATTCCTCATCTATATTAACGACCTATGCTCAGTTTCAGATCGCCTTGAATTTGTTTTGTTTGCGGACGATACTAAGCTCTTTGCGAATGGCGATAACTTGGATAATTTATATTACGAAACTAACCGTGAATTGCTTTCTGTTTCTAAATGGTTCTCTGCTAGTAGACTTTCCTTAAAAGTAAGCAAAACGAACTATATTTTATTTCACCATATAAACAAAAATACTTTCTGTGATTGTCAGCTGAAGATTGAAGATATACCAATTTTGCGGGTTCCTTATTGCAAGTTCTTGGGCGTGTTGCTTGATGAACACCTTACATTAAAAACTCACATTGAACATGTTACATCTAAGGTTGCAAAAAAATGTGGAGTGCTATCTCGTATACATCAGTTTGTTGATGCCAATATTTCTATGATGTTATACTGTGCACTTATCTTTTTGTACTTATCATACTGCAATATTGTCTGGGCCTCAAATTATGTCCGTCTTATGGAACGCAGTTCTTAGGCGTTTCAATAAGACAAAAGTACCAAATTACAGTCTGCCACTTGTGATTTGAAATTAGCAATTAATTTACTGGAGTCACTATAAGCGTTCACTGACTATCTCAGAAAAAGATTAGATGACTTTGAAAGCGTACACGGCACTTCGATGAGATGAAAAGAACAAATGTTGTCCTGCAAGGCAGGAAAAAATTCCGAGTGGAAACTTTCATAGTTGTTGTCAATCAACTCCAGACTTCACTGAGAGGCAAGATAGATGCATAAAAAATGTGAGAAAGGTGTTTATAGCGCTCGCTGAATTTCATGTGCTTGATAATGATCAACTTCGAAAAAAACACTAAAAAACTTTGGCTGATACATATTCCACAGATTTATAGCTAAGTATGTTTTGTGACGAAATGATTCATTTTGTTCACTTTGCTAAGTCCCGAGACTGTAAAACACCAGCTTTTCTTGCTGTTTTAATGCACATGGTTTCGAATTGCTCTGGAGAAAGATCATTCAGTAAGATGGCCCTAATAAAAACAAGCTGCGCAGTACCACGATGGACAGACGCCTGACTGCGTTAGTGATGTTTTGGACACCATATGATAGACATTATCGAACAATTTGTAACTGATAATGGTCGCAAACGCTTGCCATTTATGATTTATGTCCGTCCTGAATAACTTCAACTTGTTTTGACTAATAAGTAACTTCAGTTACTAAATGTATCAGACTATCAATTGATAAAGATTAAACCAGTTAAATAAATGTTTTGCCTATCTCATCTGTTGTCATGATTTGATTTTTTGGATGTGGCATTACTGCGATTTGCTCTCTGTTGAGTCAGCTCTCAGACTCTAACTCATAGGCCAATGTCAGTTAGATTATTGCCTTGTCATCAGTGTTGCTGTAATCTATACTTGTGTAAGTTGTGTTAAACAGTGAAACATAGGAGTAAAATGTACATTGGGTGTAATTTAAAATAATGAAATGCTGGGAAGATTCTAGGACTGTTCATCAAAGGACGATTCATCAAAGGACTGTTCATCAAGGACTATTCATCAAGGGACTATTCATCAAAGGACTATTCACAAAAGGACTATTCATCAAGAGAACGGTTCATCATAAGAACTGTTCATCTAATGTCTTTTCATCCAGCGGACTATTCATCAAAAAATTTAATAAAATTTTTTAAGATATTATTTTCCACCAAAATATGTTACCAAAATGTAGGGTAATCTATATCAAGTTTACAGTGCTACTCTGCTTGCATCCAAATACTTTATTCTTTATAATAGAACTAGCGAGGTACCTTGTGTTGCCCAGGGTTTTTAGAGGTTTTTCGGTCGTTTTTCTCTCTCGCTCCCGTTTCCTTCCCCGCTTGCTCTCACGCTCCCGGTCGCTCTCTCTTCCCGCTTGTCTCTCGCTTCCGCTCCCGGTCACAGCACCAGAAAAACTAAATTTGACTGTTTTCGTAAACTATATATGTACACATTTACCAAAGGCCACAAACACGTCAAAGAATCACACATGCCCGCTATGTCAAATCTGGCATCGTTCGTTTAACACCAAGGGGCCACGCTTCAAAGACAATTTTGCCTCGAACAATCAGCAAGTTTGTAAAAGACATGGTTGTAATATGCAACAATCTTATTCGTCACGTACAGTAAATAAAATAACTGGACAAGAAATAACGTCAAGATCTTAAGATCAAACGAGCAAAAGACAATTGAATAATAAGTTTTAAAAAACTGCTTTCAACTGTTCGTACAAACTGTAAGTATATACACACTCAAACAGCCAGATACCATACACCTCAAAACATTACTAACACCCGGTATACCACTTCTGCCACACTTCAAAGAGACGAACACGCTCGCTTTAGCGAGGTCAGGAAAGGTCATTTCAAAGAGACGCTTACGCTCGTCCGGATCGTCGATAAATCAACCAAACTCAGATTTCATGCAAACTTCAAATAAAAACTAAATACATTGGAACTCATTTAATTGATATAAAAAACCTATTTTGTTTTTTTTTTAATAAAAGTTGCGGTAGCGAATAGCGCTGAGAACAGCTAAAAAATGTAGCGGCGCTGTCATCAACGATCTTGTCAGCCAATAGAACCGCTCTTAACAACCCTGGTTGCCATCACTATTTTTTTTAAATTACGGATATGTTTGAAATTTATTTTATCAAAGACGAAGAACAGTCTTTTAAAATACATAAAATTACTTTACGCTGAAAATATCTTGGGTATATATTGATAAAGGTTGATGAGTGGCTTCAAAATTTGATGAATAATCCTCTTGATGAATAGTTTTTAGATGAACAGTCCTTATGGTGAACCGTCCTCTTGATGAATAGTCCTACGACGAATAGTCTCTTGATGAATAGTCCCTTGATGAATAGGTCCTTGATGAACAGTCCCTTGATGAATCGTCCTTTGATGAAAAGTCCGCATACCGCTGGGAATTGCTGGAAATTTTTAATCCACATTTATTTGCTCTCAGTCTCAGAACTCTCTTAAAACTCGTGTGCAGCGATGTAAAAATTGTCAGCTTTTAAGCATTCGCCCCAAACCCCTTAACAGGAAGGGTGGCAAGTGTACCACACCTTGGGGGTTTTGGCGTTGGGCCCTCTTTACAATTGGCCTCAACCTCAAAGAGAAGGGTACGGACAAAGAAAAAACTCCTAAACCCCTCTAACCACAATTCGTGTACCTGAAGGGGGCCCTCATTTACATTTGGTGCAGGGTCTCCCGAGACCTTAATCCGGCTCTGAATACTTGTACTCTTACATAAATTTAGAAACAAATTGAGTTAAAATCGTATCTAGGTGCAAAAACATAAACAAATTGAGTATAAAGTTGCTTTTAATTGACAAAAAAAGAATAGAACAGCAAATTCATTAATTCCACTAACCATTTAGCGCTATAATGGCCATGCTTCAAAATCGTTTCCATTACTAGATGATCTGGATCCGCCGCTGAAACATACGACGAATAGATGAAACCAAACAAAAGCGTTTAAACATTCTAAAAAGATGACCTTGACGAGCTTATACTTACGATTGCTTTATTTCTTTTATAGATGGTGATCTAAAGAGCAAAGACCACACTGTGAAGAAAACAAAAAATTCTGACATTTGCATTTGCAAAACTAAAACTAGTCAGACTGTAACAAATTAAAATTATTTGATTTTCAGCTAACGATTGAATTATTTTTTGTTCAGCTTATTTGTATCGTTTATTTTTTAATTTGGGATTAGTTGCAGTTCCACATTTCATTAATTCTTTGCTTGGATGATCTTCATGCTTGTAAACACCGATATACAGTTTTTATGATAATTTGTTTTCATTTTTTTTTATGATGGTGAACAGCCTGAACGTAAAATATAAAAATTAATTTGCGTTGTATTATGGAACGGGTCGGAACCTTTAAAGATATACTGTGTATATTTTAGCAAATTTTAGTTTTTTCTTCAAAACTTGTAACACTATCATACATTGCAGTGGATACATCTATATATATAAAAGGAAGTCGGGTTTGTGTTACGACACTTATAACTCAAGAACGGCTGGACCGATTTTAGAGATTTTTGATTTATTGGATTTCTCTCAGCTCCTATTAACAGAATAACTAAAAAAATTGACATTGAATCATGGAGTGGCCCATGGGGACCGCAGTATGTACCCTGGTAGCTATACAGCCTTAACAGTGCGTCCTAGAAAAAAACTTCAAATGGCAAAGTTGTAGAGCACCCTCTATTTGGTCTTACGGACAAAATAAATTTTTAATTTGGAGTTTGAGTTATCGAGATATACAGATGTTTAATTTTCCGCGACATGACATTTATGCGCAAATGGGGTAGAGCGCATGTTATTAAATTTTCTGACTATTTCATTGTTTACAATTGAAAATCTCACAGAAAAAATTAAGTAAATATCTTTTTCAATTAAAATATAAAATAAAATAATTGTTTATGGGCCATAAAAATATAAAAGATATTTTTAGCATAGATATATGACTTTTAGTTTCGCATTTTCCGTTTTCCATTTGGCATTAACAAAGTGTCAATGCTGTTCTGTCAATATTATATTTTTGTTCGTTGGAATTAATTTGCGAGTTTTAAAGTTTTATTACTTTTAACAATAACAAAAACATTATTAATAACAAAACAATGCCGCGACCCAGAAGATCTAATCTTTCCCAAAATAGCCGTCAGGCAATTAGGCATCGGAACAATGTTAACCAATCCACCGCGGAAGAACTGGAATTAGCGCGAGAAAGGCGCCGCGTTAGTAAGGCCCGGCTTCGTGCTTCTCGAAGACAAGAGCACCGAAGGAGATGCAGCTAACATTGGTCGATTAACTATTCTACCGGCTACTTATATAGGTAGTCCGCGTCATATGCATGAATATGCGCAGGATGCAATGACATATGTTCGTAATTACGTATATTCTCATTCTCTTTCACGAACGTCATCCCACTGTTGTCCATTTGGCTGTGCATCTGGAAAATGGTCAACGAGTTTATTTTAACGCGTCGAATAATATTCAACGTGCTGAAACACCTCCAGCAACAACATTAACGAGTTTTTTTGCGATTTGCCAAAGCGATCCATTTGCACAAACGTTGCTTTACTTGGAGATGCCACGTTATTACACTTGGAACGCTTCATCAAAGAAATGTCAACGTCGGAAGCAAGGCAGTGCGGTGTTAAAAGAATTCAATTTCCGATTCGCCTAGCATTTGCTATGACGATTAACAAATCACAAGGCCAATCTTTGAGTGTTTGTGGTCTGAACTTGGATAATGCATGTTTTTCTCATGGTTAATTGTATGTGGCGTGTTCACGTGTCGGCAGACCATCAGATTTATTTCTTTTTTCGCCCGATAATAAAACAAAAAACATAGTGTATCATAAAGTGCTGGATTAAAGAGAATCGACCCGAGTTCAACTAATGTTTTTCTAATAAACTATTAAAGTGAACGTTTTTTTTATTTTGTTTTCTTTTAAACTTATATATATATATATATTTGTTATTATTGTTCTTTATTGCTTAAAAAATACACTCTTTAAGGTGAAACAAAGTTCGCCGGGTCCTTTAGTTTTTTATAATCATAAATCGAGCTTGACCAATTAATCGGTAACATTCACAACCAGATTAATAGGACAATCGAAAGAATTGGCAGCCCCAGTAGTTTGTAGTGCCCATTACAAGGTTTATTTTTGCTTTAACAATTCAATTGTGTTGAAATTATTTCAAACTAGAAATATACCGTCAAAAATGACGGTTGTTTTGTTTTTATCAAACTGTCAGATATTAAATATAGAATGTTTTCTTTCTTTACTAATATTATAGGCAGGTGCGTAGCCGGAAGGGGGCCATAGATGTATATCTCCCGTCAGAATATACGACACTTTTAAAGCTGATCAAGAGGGCATCTTTGGCACTTTTCCCAACACTATTTGCCTTATGTTACCCACCTCCGCAGGCACATAAATTTAGTTTTTTAAGGAGTGGAAACATTTTTAGGATAGTTATATATATGAACTGTAAACGTAGAGAAATATGCTTTCTAGCGACTCGTAACGTTAAAGTCGAAGTTATTTATAACACAATATTTCTCGAATTTATTTTAACTTTAATATTCTTTGTTGAATATAATCTTTTACTTGACTCAAAACTGAATTATCTCACTTTGTAGAATTTCGCACGGTTCTAACAAATCTTTTGATAATTCCAATTTCTCTACCAAAACCACTTTACTTTTTTAATGAAGACCTCAAAAGAAAAAAGACCAATAACAATTATATATATATACATATATATATACATAAATATACATATATATATATATATACATATGCCCACACATCCATACACACATATATATATATATATATATTCAGACAAATAACAATTATATATATACATATATTAATGATAGAAAAAATTATACGCACACACAATGTCACAAGAGCACATATATACGTATATACATATACATATATAAAACAAACAAATATCACGAAAATACGTAAGATGAATCATCTTCATCTTACATGAACATCTTTATTATTATAAACCAGGCACGGGCAAGCCCCTCGCCGAACAATATAAACACAAACTGAACGCGCGAACAAATACAACAAAAATAACGAAAAACAAACAGAGCAAAATAAAAATCCTAAGCAAAATCAAATTGAATATCACCAAAAAAATCATCCAAAAGTGATTTGAACAAAGACAACGATTCAGCAGACACCACCGGCCCAGGGAGCCGATTCCAGTCGTCCACCACTCTGTTACTGAAGTAATACTTCCTGCAATCTTTATGAGCCAATCTTGTAGCCAACTTGAACTCATGTCCCCTAGTTCTTTCGTCAGGGCAAAGGGTCAACCCCGGACAATCCATCAACTGACCAGACTTCATTTTATACAGAAGAATTAGGTCGGCTCGCTTTCTTCTATATGTCAGGGAAGTGACTAAGAAAAGAAGAACGAAGATCAGACTTAGGAGTTAGGAGGGATATGTATTAAATTAGTTAAGTAGTAAGTTATTTTTTAAAATAAATATGTGCAAATTGCAAAAGTTCAACAACAAAAACATTTTTTGGTTCTAAAATGTTTCTTAAACACCTAAATATTTATTAATGATGGAGGGAGTAATAATCTCTAATTTTTTAAAAATGTCCTTGCGTCAAAAATGTCTGGATACGATAAATATTTTTTTAATTCTAATAGCAGCCCTTGAAATTTCTTTTCAATCAATCAATCAATCAAACTGCATTTGTATAGCGCTATTTCCGTAGTGTTCAATAGCGCTCGGTCGTGAACTTATTAAACAGATGTGTTTTAAGTCCACGACGGAAAGCTGTGAGAGAAGTAGAGTTAGTAAGAGAAGAAAGAAGAGAGTTCCAGAGATAGGGACCAGAGTAGGAGAAAGAGCGTTTAGCAAAAGAATGCTTAATAGTGAAGACGCGAAAGTGACTAAGAAAAGAAGAACGAAGATCAAACTTAGGAGTTGGGAGGGATATGTATTAAATTAGTTAAGTAGAGAGGAGAAAGACAATTTTTTATTTTATACATTATTACACAGATTTTAAAAACACCCTATTTGGGTGCGTTGTTAAGTTTATCGGATATGCTAATCGGATATATCCAATGAGCGAAAAAACGTTGTTAATTATATCCGGGGTTGAAGTGTCGCGCGATGTTAATTACATCCCTTAGTCATCGGATATGCATTCGATGAATCCTGCTCGAGGGCGGATTGTTTGATAAGAAGTAAGATGGCCACCTCCATACCACTGCAGACGAGACTTTCTTAGTTCGAAAGGATGGTTTTAATTTGAATTTAAAACTTAGATTTTCTAATATTGTGGAAGCGGAGAAGTTTATTGCTGAAAGTTAGTATTTTGATTTTATTTTAGTAAAACGTCGTGATATGGTTTACCTAGGTTGTTAGGCAATGTTAGGCCTTTGTCTGAGATAGTTTAAAATTTCGTTGCTTAGTTTTTTCACAAAGCAATCAATAAAGTGTAGTGTTTTAGCTTTAAAGTCAAGTTTTATTTGGCTTTTGATGGGCTCAAAAAATTGCTCATTTCAAAGGTTCACCTTTACAATTTTACATTGATGCTTCTAAAATCTAAAATTAACATAAGAATAAGATGTGTATCTTCCTTCACAATGGTTGAACCAACCTTGATAATTTTTTACTCTTATCAAAATAAACTGTGCTTACCACTCATATGTTCTAATAATTGGCTGTATAATAAATTTCAACCACCACCCATCCTTTATTTTCAATCTTGTGATATATTTTATTGTTTTATAGTTTAAAAGCTAATCATGTCATGAATCAATACTAAACCTGTTTAATTGTGAATCCTCATATTTTAATTGAAATGATTTTTTGTTTCAAGATTCGTATGATCATGGTAAGGTCTAGAGTCTAGACTGACTCTAAACAGAATTTGTATGTGATGATGTTGTACTTGAACACTTTATTTAATGGTCCCCTGTAATCATGGAAGCATCCTCCCACAAAATGAATTGTACAGTTTATTGAGAGTCACATATGTCTGCATTACTACTGGACAAAACCGATGTTTTGAGTTGCAGCAAATTATATTTAATGTATGTATCAATTAAATAGCAGATAATGTTTATTCATCTGAAGTTATGCAAGAAGGCAGTCCAATGAGTTGGTGAGGGGATTATATGGGATTGAACCCTGAATGACTATTGGCTTAATCATTATGTTCTGTATAATAAAGTAGAAAGTTTTGCAACTTTAATAGACAAAGATGGCTTAGCCTGGATGACTATGGACCTTAAAATCATCTTTTAACTATTAACTATTTGTAGCACTAAGTTTTGTTTTGCAGCTGTGATAGACAAAAGTGGGAGCATGATCAGCATTGTCGGCCCTCCATCACAAACTGTTTGGCTCCTAGCAGTTGGTATGATATTGCTATAATTTTTTTAAAAATTGTTATAGATTTAAAGGTAGTTTTACTGTTTTCTTAGACTTGGTTCCTGAGAAAATTCAAGAACTCAACAGAAAAAACAAGAGATGGATGAAAAATTCTTTGGACTTATAGACGTTAACAAAGAAATTTAAAATTGATGGAACAAATTTATTTAAATCAAAATAAACAAATTTAATTAAAAAGTTGTTGAGTTATTAAATCCTTTTTTCGAGTTAGCTTTCAAATCTTTTTCCAGACGGGTAAATGAGTGATCATCATTGGTGTTGCTCTCCTTGAAATCAACTAAATCATCAGTCCAGGCAAAGGTTGTGTAAGCAACAAGCTGTCAAGACCATTGTGGAAGCAGTTCTTGGGCAGGCAACATCTAGGTACTTCAACCTTCTAAACCTCCCTTAAGAAAAAAATAGTATTAGTCTACAAGTTTTAAAAATAAGGGATTTTCAACTATTGTAAATTACCTCAAATGTTGACTTCTTCATTTGAAAATGGGATTTAAAATCTAAATCACACATAAGAAGAAATCTTCTGTGGCCTTGTTGCTCTGTAACTTTATCACCTACAAAATAATTGCACTGAAAGTACACAAAAGCTTTTATAACAATGATAATTAAATCTAGTATTTCTTAGAGGGCTGAATTCCAATTTTTGTAATTGATCATACACACATACAAATCAAATTTTAAAGGAGACATTAATCTAGATTGTTCTATCACAGCTGCAAAATAAAACTTAGTGTTACAAATATATTTGTATAAGATGATTTTAAAGTCCATCTAACATTAATCTAGATTAATCTAACATTTTAATACTTCAAGATTATTCTGTAATGTATATCTCTGTACACTGCAGAGCTGTATTAACTGTATTAACTCGAATTCAGCACCAATAAACTAATAAAGCGTCTCAAATAAAAATTAAGCTATATCCTAGCTAACCTTTGTCATCTTCCGACTCAGAGTCATAAAAAAAGTGTTTTATACATTCAGTAGCAATTATTAAATTGGAATTCGAAAGATCGGCAAAAAAATTTTATTGGATCCATTTTGTTTACACCCGCCTGACTCATCAGCCGTTGTTAAAAATAACGCACATCCAATCAATCCTTGCATCCATCCCATAAATCTCGGATGCAGCGCTGTATATATTAAACAACGCACCCTATCTGAGAGGAAGCCAATGGAGAAGAACAAAAGATGGAGAGATGTGAGAGGAGTAGGAGGTGCGAGAAACTAAGCGCGCAGCCGAGTTGAAGGCTTTAGAGAGAAGATAAAGGGTAGTGTCCGGAAGACCATAATATAGTGAATTGCAGTAGTCAATTCGAGACAGAACAAGAGGAGAGACTAGAAGTTGTAGAGACGGGTCATCCAGAAGTGGACGAAGCTGCTTAATAGGGCAAATATGGAAGTAACAAGATTTAGTAACAGATGTAATTTTGGGGGTTAGAGACAAATTGGAGTCAAAGAGAAAACCTAAGCTACGAATCAAAGGAAAAGGAGAAATGGAAAGAGAAGAAAGTGGTGGCAAAACCAAAAGAAGAGGATTTAGAGATTTAGAGGAATTATAGAAATAGATTAGTTCAAACCTGTCAGGATTAAGTTTGAGACACATAGAAGATTCCAGGATATAATAGATTGAGGGCAGGCAGCTATTTGATTAAGAACAGACTCAAGAGAAGAGTTAGAGAAAGTAGAATAGACATAAGAGTCATCAGCGTACATTTGACTATTGATAGAGTGAGAAGATATAATATGAGGAAGTTTAGAAGTATAGAGAATAAACAGTAAAGGACCAAGAATAGACCCTTGAGGCACACAGGATACTCAAAGATACAGGAGTAGATTTAGAAGATTCAATAGAAACGTAGGAATATCTACAAGATAGATAAGATTTAACCCACCGGAGAGCATCACTAGTTATATTAAAAGATTTATCAAGTACATCCAACAACAGTGAGTGATCAACTGTATCGAATGCAGATGAAAAATCAAGACAAAGAAGAAGGGTAGAGAGGCCAGAGTCAGAAGAAACAATGAGGTCATTATGAAGCTTAAGTAGAGCAGTTTCAGTAAAGTGGCCAGGTGTGAAGCCAGATTGAGAAGAGGGAAGAAGTGAGAAAGCAGTTAGATAAGCACTTATTTGCTCATACACAACTCTTTCCATAATTTTAGAGATAAAAGATAGGTTAGAGACAGGCCTATAGCTAGATAGAGAAGAAGGATCAAGAGAGGCATTTTTAATAGTAGGGATAATAAAAGAGGACTTAAGAACAGAGGGAAACACAGATGTAGATAAAGAGAGATTAATTAAATCAAGTAAAATTGAATAAAGAACAGAAGAAAGCTCTTTAAAGATAGTAGTAGGAATGAGATCTAAAGAGCAAGTAGAAGAAGACATAGAGTTAATAAGTTTAGTAAGATAGTCAAGTGTAATAGGAGAGAAAAAAGTAAACGTTTCAGTAGAGAATTTAGAAAAAATAGGGGTTTGACTATTGTTAGATCTGATGTTTTTAATTTTCGTAGTAAGAAAATTGTGATAGTCATCAGGAGAAAAAGAGGGAGGAGGAGATTTTTTATTGAAGAGTTTAGAAAGAGAAGACCACCTATTCCTAGAGCTAGAAGCAAGAACAATAGATTTTCTCAAAAAGGAAAAATGTTTAGCAAAGATGAGGTTATGGTATTGTTTGAGATGGTATTGCCACTCATACCAAGAACCCTTAGATAATTTAGAACGATAAGCTCGCTCAGCTTTACGTGCAGATTAAATCACGATCAAACCAAGGAGCTTTTTCAGAAAAAGTCGAAACTTAAACGTCTCAAAAAGAACCAAACTATCCAGTATAGATGAAATTGTCAAATTGAGATTGTCCATAAAAAAATCAACATCAGTGAAAGAAGAAGAAGAAAACCCAGAGGTGAGAAATACATTTGAAAATTGAATTTGATCAAATCTAGACCAACACCTTTTAGTGACTGAAGTAAGATTAATTAAAGGTTGTGATAGAGGTAAGGTGAAATAAAGTAGTGATCAGTAAAGTGGAGATTAACAGGTGAAAGATTGCTTATATTAGAGAAAAGAGAAGAAATAATAAGATCCAATGTGTTACCCCGATTATGAGTCGGAAAGTCACATTGCTGAAAGAAGTTAAAAGTAGATAAGATTTCAAGAAATTGAGAAACAAAAGAGTCCTTAGTTTTATTAATAGGAATATTAAAATCCCCAATGATAAAAGAAGGAGTAGATAGATAGAAAAGAGATTCAGAAAGATTGTAGAAATCCTCCAAAAATTGTGGTTTAGAGCATTTAGGAGGCCTATAGATACCTATTAAATTGAACTTAAAAGAATTAATTTTAACAGAAGTAAAGAGGCATTCAAAAGATGAGAATTTAGTAGAAGAATTGAGAGAGACAGAATAGGAAGACTTGAAGAGAAGGCATATGCCACCATAGAAAAAATGTTGAGCAAAAAAAAGGATTAGTAGGAGGCCTAGCCTGCTCAACAAAAGAGAAGCCAATAGGAACAGAAGCAAGGAGAAGAAGCAGATTCATGCCAGGTTTTAGTCAGGAGAAAAAGATCAAGATAGTTAGTCAGGGCTAGCTAGCTCAGAGATAAAGAGTGATTTATTATTTAGAGAACGAATATTAAGATTGGCTATATTAAGGCTAGAACTAGGATTATTATTATTATTATTATTATTATTATTATTATTATTATTATTATTATTATTATTATTATTATTATTATTATTATTATTATTATTATTATTATTATTATTATTATTATTATTATTATTATTATTATTATTATTATTACTATTATTATTATTATTATTATTATTATTATTATTATTATTATTATTATTATTATTATTATTATTATTATTATTATTATTATTATTATTATTATTATTATTATTATTATTATTATTATTATTATTATTATTATTATTATTATGAATATTATTAGTTTAAGATCGTTTATTTTAAGAAAAAGTTTTGATATAGAGAGATCACGGGAAGAAGAATTGCACTTAGCTATACGTTTAAATGTCCTGATATAGTTTAGGTTAAGAATATCAAGATAATAAACCTTACGGCGAACAGAGCGGGTGGGCAGAGTAGAAGATTGAGAGAGGCTTAATAAGAAATCCCTAGAGTACATTATTAGAGAAAGAAAGGTTTAGAAAAGGGAATACAGAAGATAAGAAAAAAACTCACAGTTTCCACGTGAAACAATAAAACAAATCAAATTTGATTTCGCTCACTAACCGAAACGCCATGACACCACGGCGCTGCACACTGTTCCTTTTGCTAGATTAATAGCTTTCTTTACAGAATGGCTGTGTATTGGAGAGTTTGGAGGTTGTTGTCTTGCTTTAATGTATAAATACTTTTTTTGTTAGATGTACAGTACAAGGTTGTTCAAAACATTCAATTGAAAAAGTCAGAAAGCTCAGACCCATAGTAAGTTTCAAAATATATACAGTAGTTATTACAAGTTTTCTCCTGCCAACCATGCATTCCGTTTTTGTTCTCCCAAACTTATTTTATTTTGAAAAGCCAAACTTTTTTCATTTTCAAAATTAAACAAGTAAAGATAGAAAATATATTTTTTTAAATGCTCTTATTTGCCTCTTTATCTGAGTCAACGAACTAAAACTTTTGAACCTAAAACAACCGTACCGCTCAATCTTGTACAAAAATCTTTAAAAAAATTCAATTTATGTATTGTCATCCAGAATAAAGCTTTCCTGAAAGTGGTGATCAAAAAGTGGGTGAATTTTTTTTTCTAAAATTTGAACACCACAGACAAACAAACAAACAAACAGAGAGACAAGAAAAGTTAAATAAAAGCATTTAAAAACCACAAAACAGCTAACAAAAATTAAATATAGCAGACAAAAATTGTTGTGCTGAATAACTTTTCATATATTTCGTTGAATAAATGATTACTGGAGCTTTAAAAGCACGCTAGTTGTGCAAACCTAACTTATGTCATCAAGTGATTGATTGATTGATTGATTGATTGATTGATTGATTGATTGATTGATTGATTGATTGATTGATTGATTGATTGATTGATTGATTGATTGATTGATTGATTGATTGATTGATTGATTGATTGATTGATTGATTGATTGATTGATTGATTGATTGATTGATTGATTGATTGATTGATTGATTGATTGATTGATTGATTGATTGATTGATTGATTGATTGATTGATTGATTGATTGATTGATTGATTGATTGATTGATTGATTGATTGATTGATTGATTGATTGATTGATTGATTGATTGATTGATTGATTGATTGATTGATTGATTGATTGATTGATTGATTGATTGATTGATTGATTGATTGATTGATTGATTGATTGATTGATTGATTGATTGATTGATTGATTGATTGATTGATTGATTGATTGATTGATTGATAACGAAAAAACGTGTTGAGCTTTTTTTACCTGGTCGTGCTATTTGAAGCTGTTATTTGGTACAAGTTATATACTCTTTGACTTTTAAAATATTGTTCTACAATATGAGCCTTATATATTTAAAAAGACATACTTTGATGAAAATATTATACTAACAGTAATAGTAAACTTATAGGCATTGAAAAAATTTACTTTTTGTTTTTTCATTAAAAAAATTATTTAAAAATAAAAATAATTCTCAGGTCAGAATATTAAATTGCTTTTTTCTTATTTTTCAATATAAAGTTTTTGGCATGATTTCAAGTTCTTTTAAAATTGCTAAAACTATTTTTCCTAAAAAATCATTAACTTGTTTTTATTTATTTCAATTTTTTACCGATTTTGTTCAAAATATTTTTTTGTATTTTGTGTCGGTAGTGTATCATGCAAACAATAAACAGGCTAGTTTTTAAGTATATAGTCAAATCTAAATAAGCAGTTTTTAGGTAAGAGATCGTCCAAAAAAATGAGATTCTGTTGACCGAAATTTGGCTGACAAAAAATCTTATCTTTTTGGTCGATCGCTTACCTAAAAAGTTGCTTAATTCAGAAGATTTGTCTGAAAATAATTAATACTTTGTTTGGCAATTTGTTTATATAAAAAATTTTTTCTTCAATTTTAAGTAAAGCAAAATTCTGAATTAGATTTTTCTAAAAAATGTTTGTCACTGAAACTACATATATCTTATAGTTTGTAGAAAATATTAAGATATTTACAAAATTTTTGCTAGGCGTCTAAAAGAATTTTTTCAAAATTTTTGAAGGCAAATCATATCAAATCTATAATTCAAACTGAGATAACTTTTTTAAAAATGAGTTAGGATCATTAAATTCTAATTACTCCCGCCTGAGTCCTTAAAATTTTAGAAAATTTACTGTTATGGTTAAAGGCATTTCTATCAAATCGATCTCACATTGTGAAAGTGAATGGTCGCCTTTCTGCCTCGACTGACGTGATTAGCGGTGTCCCCCAGGGCAGCGTTCTAGGTCCAACCCTATTCCTCTGTCGGAGATGTAGGTCAAAACACTGAACTTCTCATATCTACAGAGTTTCTTTTTTTTCTGGGCATTACAGTGGAACACATCTGGGGAATTATTCCTGATTAATCTACCCTACATTACATTCTCAATTGCTCCTCGCCTTTATTTTGTGGCTTAAACTTTGAAGTCGAACCGTCATTTTGCGTCTCCTTACATGGCATTCTCAATTGCTCATCACCTTTGTTTTTTAGCTTAAACTCTGAGGTTGAACCGTCACTTTGTGTCTCCTTTCTTGTTTCTTTTTCTTCCGCTTTTGTTTTCTTTTGGTTCGAATGCACAATCACATTTCTGTTTTGTTTATATTGCTATCCAAATGATGTAAATGGCCGTTGGCCCTGCTATTTGACGACGTTGTAATAAATAAAAAAAAAATACTGGTATGGGAACGACTTTTTGTTCCCATCCCCATCCATCCTCGCCAGTATCATCAATATCCCCAACAATCCCCGAAATCTTACATCTCTATCTCCAACCATCATGGGCACCCGCAGGGGGGCAAGGGGCGACGCTTGCCCCCCCCCCTGGATTTCTGGTTTAATTTTTTAGACAAAGATAGAAAAAAAATTATAATTAAAACATTTATAATTAATTGTAACAACTTTGACTCCTTCTATTGTTACATCGATATCATCATCATCATCATTATCTTTAAAAATGCGTTCCTCCAGATGCTCTCCTTTTTACTCCATTCACGTTTCTCTAAACACTTTGATGCATGAAAATTATTCAGAATCAATGAACCACCACTGGTTAAATAGTTTATTCTAAGTATAATATTTAATTCAGCTTGTATTAGTTGATAAGCTCATGTATAGTTGTTTAAATGGGCCTCCAAAAAACATTAGCGTGGTCATTTACTGATGAATGACTATTGTTTAATTGTCTCCTCTCATTTTCATACAATTTTTTCCAACTTTTTCTGCAAAGCCTTAAATGTACACACATTGCTATCAACAATGACAGTTTGGCTGTGTAAGAGATATAAACATTTTTGTAATTGTCGGCGTGTTTTTAAAGCATTTTTGATTATTTATTACGATGTAAAATAAAATAAAGTTAAGTAAGATTGTACTATATATACCTAATTTTAAACCAAAAATTGAGCCCCAAGACCCCATACAATTTTGCAAAAAAAGGAAACCGGAGAGAGAATGAGACAAAAGGCGAAGAAAAAAAAATAAAAAGCTTGCCCCCCTGCAAAATTCCTGCGGGCGCCCATGCCAACCATTCCCGCAGTCTTTTATCCAGCCCCGCACTGTTTATTACCATTTTCAGACAATCCTGCAGTAATCATTATTTTTCAGTGTGTCATTGAAATTGAAAAAAAATTACTTTTCTAAAAAACTTTTTTTTGCTTTTTGCGGTATACGGCAAACTCGTCGTCATCCCCGCGGTAACCCCGCAGCGTTTGTTTCCACTCCCGCGGTTATCCCGCAACGTAATCCCTATTACTGCGGTATTTCTGCAGCACTCGCCCGATTTCGGTAGAATTACCGCGGAATCTGTGGTATTCCCGCTGCCCTCCATTACCGAGCACACCTCGACTAAGTACTTCCTGTCGTGGATCAAAATTTGATCTTTTTGACTGTTCTTCCTTTTTCAAGGCTTGAGACTGGCTTGCAAAAGCATGGCGGAGTTACTGTCACTTTATTTTGTAAATCCCTTATATTAACTTCACCGCCAGTCTTGCTTGCTTGATTTTATGCTTGCTTAAATGTTTTCAACCTTGAAAGTGAAAATTAACTAACTTCCCGTCATGCCATTGAGCTGAAATTTTAATCATGGGTTCACTCTTCATGACAATGAAGAACGCTTTTTTAATTTTAAAATTAAAAATAATAGTTATCTGTGTTTTAAAATGAAAAAAAAATTAAATACAATTAAATAAACTTTTACATATATAAATTTAAAAAAGTTCATATGAAATTATTTTTAATTAATGAAAAAGCCGGCAAATCCAGAAATATAAAGGTTTTTTTACGGCTTACTTGTCTTAATTCACTTTTTAAAAATATTTAATTTAAATTTAATTAAATGACAATGTCTCACTAATAAAAAACAACATGGTTGTGATTTGAGAAAACAAATTTATTAAAAAACAAAATAATACACTGGAGCTTGTTTGATTAGCTCAGCTTTAGCATTTAACGATGTAGACCATTTTCAGTTAATATATTTACTGAACATGTAGGTACATGAACAATTAATAAAATGAAATATAAACAAAACTGTCATACATCATTTTTTACTCATTGCAGGAACACACAGTATCATCTAATGGTTTCATATGATTTTCTTCAAAATCTGAAAAGTATCATAAAAACTCAAAAGAATACTAAAAGATCACTTATTTAAAATCTATTTTTAAATTGATGTGCTACCATAATAATCCTTTTTGAAGCGACAAAAAAGTTCATTTGATTTATTTACTGAGAAAGGAGTCGATGATCCAATCCACCATGCTTCAGGGTCTATAGATGTCACCTGAGGAAAATCTGTGATTTGGCTACCCTGCGATATGCCGTCATCCTTTCCTTTATCTCTAAAAGTAGACATTGGCATTCTAATAGTGACAAACAACATTGGTAAAATTTATTACATAAATCCTTTCAATTAGGTCATTTTTAGAAATGTTTCAAATTTTGATATAATACATATTTCAAATATATAATGAATATTTTAATTATAAAAAAATCCAAGAGAGACAGCCAAGGAGTCAGCGCTTAATAACAAAGTAATCATACACACACACACACATACATACATACATACATATATATATATATATATATATATATATATATATATATATATATATATATATATATATATATATATATATATATATATATATATATATATATATATATATATATATATATATATATATATATATATATTCTTTAAATAACTAGGAATCAGATTTTCACGAATGCAAGCTCTATTAAATATAACGGCCCATTTCTTATTGCAACACTTTTGAATCAAATTCGTCAGCTGTCTCCATTCTTTTCTTATGTTCAAAACAGTACAAACATTTTCAAAATCTTTATTTAAACGAGTAGACCGGCCGGTTTCGGCATTCGCCATCATCGGTACTCAACTGTTTAAATGTAAACAACATAGACATATATACCAATATTTAAGACGACAGGAAAGTTTTTTAAATCGAATATATTAGAATTTGTTAATAAAATAACTTAAAATGAACTGAAATGTATAATTAAAATATATACTATAAAACTAAAGAATTAAAATTTTTTGTAAATCAGTCTATAAAAAATATTGTAATCCGATAAAGGCGGAACTATTTAAAACCAATTATGAATCACTGTCTTTTCCGACGCAATGTAACATCACCACTATTGATCATATGGCAAAAGGACATTATAACCGCATTTCCACTGTCAACAACACCTTCATCTTCCCTGCTGCCGTCAGCCTGTGTGACGGTGACATTAGAAAGGTTATGAATCACTGTCTTTTCCGACGCAATGTAATATTACCACTATTGATTATATGGCAAAACGACATTGTAACCACATTTCCACTGTCAACAACCCCTTCATCTTCGCCGCCGCCGTCAACCTGTGTGACGGTGACATTAGGAAGGTTCGAAGCAATCTCCGGAACAGAACCACACGCGTCACTAGAGGGGCCAGAAACAGCAAGTGGCTCGGGCTCATCATCCTTAACTTCATCATCAATGTCACAAACAAGGCCATGCACATTACTCAAGCAATCTCCAGATTCATCAGAAAGCGGAGGTGGAGATACCTGCGCTGATGGGTGTACGTCTTGTCGTAGTGCCGGTAGTGCCTGGTGAACCTCAGATTTCGAACTCTTGACGCAGAGAACAGATAAATTTGTAAAAGAGGAACAACCAGTAGCAACACCGATAGAGGGAGCTGACACACACACACACACACACACACATATATATATATATATATATATATATATATATATATATATATATATATATATATATATATATATATATATATATATATATATATATATATATATATATATATATATATATATATATATATATATATATATATATATATATATATATGGTACTGATTCCACTTTCCCATATATTGATTATATTAGAAGGTATAAGTAGCATTAACCAAGCTTTATTTATTATTGTCCAATAAACTGCAAAACCATTCTTCTGGACCTTTAATACGATTTGACGATTTTACAACACTGGTGTCTCGAAGTGGATTAAAAGAATGGTTTTGAAATCATTGGATGAGCTTTGGGCGAGTGAATTGAAAGACGAGCTGGAGAAACGTGGCCTGAGCGATACAGGTAAAAGGGACGAACGTAGGAAACGCCTCTTAGCCGCGTTAGTGAATGAAGGCTATGGGCCTGACGACGACGAAAATTTATTCGATATTGACGAGGAAGCTGTGGTTAAGCGGAGAAAATTAAAAAAACAATTTGCTGGAGGAAGAAAGACAACAAGCGAGAGAAAACATGGCAGCACAGGGGAAGACAGGAGAAGGAATGATTTTTGGCCACGAAAACAAAGTAGCAGCAGCCGGTACAACTGTTGAGAGTTTGGTCGCAAGATTGGCTGAGGCAGTGATGGACACGGTTTTGGACCAGCGGGTTGCTGGTGATGTGGGTTGCTGCGACGAAACCCAATTTGAACTGGAGTCCACCAGCTGTGTCTCAGAGCATGTGACGGATGACGGCCGTACAGACTGCACAGGTCAGGTAGGTCATGATGATGAGCCTGTAAAAGACGGTCATGATAAGGAACCTTGCAAAAATGTTCAAGATGAACCATGCAAAGATGGTGATGACGAGCCTGGCAAAGATGGTGACAATGATACAGTCGGTTTGGACGTCGACAACAAATCTAAAGAAGATGAAAAGAATGTTGAAAACAAAATGCAAAACGATGAGGGTGAAAGTGACGATGAGGATTATAATAATGGCAATAACAGCGATAGCTTTTACCCATGCAGCGACGGTTCTAAAACGGAAGCCTCCATAACAGACGACGGCACCGAATATTCAGGGTCAGATTTTAGTGACGAATCTGACTTGGATAAAGCAACCGAGGATTTAAAAATGGACAAAACTCCAATGGAGAAATACTTTGAAGCTAACTTGGTAAAAAAAGACACTGATTTGAAGAAAGATCCGCTGGATGATACGACAGTTGACACCGATGAAAGAGCCGAGTTGGAATGTGAAAAGAAAACGTTCGATTAGAAAAAAACAAAGATGACGGCAATGAACTTCTCCAAAACAACAATAGCAATGCAGCCAGCAAAAACTCTGAAAAAGATGAGCCAAGAACAGAGAACGGTACCGAGGATTCTAAATCAGATGAATCCACAGAGGATTCTAGATCAGATAGACTAAGAGTCATTTTAAAATCAAATAACAGTTTGATGAAGGGATTTATTGGATTTATGAAACTTGTTTTTAAAAAACCTTTTGAAGAGTTTCTTGAGAAAGATCTAAAAGATGTGAAGGAATAAGAAAAAGCTGACAGTTCCGATAAACCGTGCAAAGATGTTCAGGACGAGGCATGCAAAAAAGGCTGTTATGAACCGTAGAAAAACGGCGACAATGAGCCAAAGAAAGACTCTGTTGATGAGCCAAAAAGGACTGGAAGAAACTGCGTCAAAAGATCAAGAGACTTGACCATGTTGTTTGCGAATTGCGGTCAAAGCCACGAGTAAAGATCAAGATAATTTGTGTTTGTGGCCTAGTCGCATTTCCCAAAAGCGACTATGCTGTTCGAGACGAACAGGATTAAGAAGGGGGTAGTGTTATATCTATGGTACTGATTCCACTTTTCCCATATATTGAATTAATATAGGTTTAATAATTATTTTATTATTTATTTATTTATTTATTTTATTGATTATATATATATATATATATATATATATATATATATATATATATATATATATATATATATATATATATATATATATATATATATATATATATATATATATATATATATATAAATGACTGTCTGTGTGTATGTAATTTATACATTGCTACACCATTCATCCGATCATATTGAAATATTTACACATGTATGTATGTATGTATGTATGTATGTATGTATGTATGTATGTGTTTTTTACAATATTTCGGCACTAAATGCTCATTCAAAGTATGTATGTGAGTGTATGTATCTATGTAGGTATGTATGTATGTATGTATGTATGTATGTATGTATGTATGTATGTATGTATGTATGTATGTATGTATGTATGTATGTATGTATGTATGTATGTATGTATGTATGTATGTATGTATGTATGTATGTATGTATGTATGTATGTATGTATGTATGTATGTATGTATGTATGTATGTATGTATGTATGTATGTATGTATGTATGTATGTATGTATGTATGTATGTATGTATGTATGTATGTATGTATGTATGTATGTATGTATGTATGTATGTATGTATGTATGTATGTATGTATGTATGTATGTATGTATGTATGTATGTATGTATGTATGTATGTATGTATATATGTATGTAGAATCGGATCTAGGGGGGGTGGCAACTGAGAGCGAAAGAATGAGCGGGAAAGCGACAGGGAACGGATAACGACCGGGAGCGGGAGTGTGTATGTATCTATGTATACATACATACATACTTACATACATACATACATACATACATACATTCATACATACATACAAAACTTTGTATTTTTAAAAATCTGTTTCACATTTAAAAACTCACAAAAATTTAAACTTGTGCATGTTTTAAGTAAATTTGTGATTTTTTAAAAAAATCTGAAAATATTCTAGTGATTGAAATAACATTTTTAAAAATAGTTTATAGTCCTTTACACCAGGTGTTTTAAGACTGAAATGGCTGCATGTAGGAAGCACTTAAATACTTGCTGTCGTGGATCATACTTTGATCCTTTCAATTGTTTACTACTCTTTTTTCAAGGCCTGGGACTGGCTTGTTAACAGAATGGAGAGTTTGAAATAACGATAACTTACATTCTTTACCAAGTCACTTTTTTACGGGTTATTACTAGCAAATGATATATTTCAAAATTTTCAAGATTTAAAAAAATGTTTAGTTTTTTCAGAGCTAACTTGTTTTTTTTACAGTCTTTGTTTTTTATAAACGTTTTTGCAGTTTTCCATTCATTATTCATTGAAATCTCCCATCCTGGTCCGAAGTTATATCTTTCGCATCGCCATTTATTATAGTTGGAGTTGAGATAACCAGTTTTGGAACTTGAAATAAATCCAACTAAAGTGGTTTCCTCAGTTGAACCCACATGTACAGCCAGTATCCGAAATTTAGATGATATAAAAAAGCGAACTGGATCACCAGGTGAAACAAATTCGTATTTGGGCATAACTTTGCCGTCAACATAAATCATAAAATCATCAACGGCAGCAATCCAAAATTCTTTAATCAAACAAGTCAGTTATAATAAAAAAATTGTTTTTGTATTAGCAATTAAAACAGATTTTTACCTGTTAGGAGTGGTGAAGGATTTGCTAGAACTAATTAATTAAAAACAATGTATAAATAAATGGTTCTAGGACAATTCGTCGCAGGACAATTCGTCGCAGGACAATTCGTCGCGGACAATTTATCGCAGGACAATTTGTCGCGGACAATTCGTCGCAGAAAAACAAACAATTCGGCGCGGACAATCTGTCGCAGAAAAACGAACAATTCAGCGCGGCCAATTTGTCGCAGGACAATTCATCGCGGACAATTCGTCGCCAACCAAACCGAAAAAAATTGCACTTGAAGTCAATAAACTGGGATATGCTCTTTTTACCAATGCTTTTATTAACTCGTCGTCTCTGTTTGTTTCTCTGTCTGTCTGTTTGTTTCTCTGTCTGTTTTAAATCTTGCAATCAATTTTTGAGTCACTTCCTGATGATAGATTTTTTTCAAATTTTGCATACATGCTCAAAATAGAAGACAATGCAATATTCAATTATTAGTTTTACAATAAGTCAATTAATTTAGTTAATTTTAATTAATTTCGATATTTTGATATAATTAAGATATTTCGACTTTAATATAAAATAAAAGAGTAATATAAGAAAAAATTGATTGCAAATTTTGTGTTTTAATTACATATAAAAGCATTGGGTTTTAAAAATTCGTTTTTAATTTACTTGTTTAATATGATATCTGGGCTGCTATCAAGCTGTCCGTGAAAACATTCCTTGTACTAACAACGCAGTTGAAGGATGGTACAACGCATTTGCACGGGTGATTCAAATTGCACGTCCAGCACTATCGAAGTTAGTAGTGAAACTACAAAAAGAACAAAACAAACAAAATGAAGGTTGAGCGTATGCTTGCAGGTGAAAATCCTCCTCTGAGAAAAAAGAAATATCGAGAATTGGATTGTCGATTGCGTACTGTTGTGATGGAATATAAAAATTGTTCCACAATTCATTATTCGCGGGAATGCAGATTAATAAATTGATCTTTGTTAACATGTTTTTGTGTTAAATTGCTTTTTTTCATATAAAGGTAGAATTAATATTATAATATTCTAATAAATCAAAACCGAGGAAGAAAGAGTGTGTCACAAGTAAATGGTGCAGAAACAGGTAGGCCAAAAATCTGTTATAAGGATTTTTGGCTTTTTTTGGAATTATTATTTTTGGTATTATTTTGAAGAACAAACAATACATAATAAAAATAGTAACTATTAATTAACAATTGCCCGTTTTCTGCAATGAATTGTACGTGACAAATTATCTGCGACGAATTGTCCGCGCCGAATTGTTTGTTTTCTGCGACGAATTCTCCGCGACGAATTGTCCGGTTTTTTGCAACGAACTGTCCGCGCCGAATTGTCCTGCAACGAACTGTCCGCGACGAATTGTCCTGCGACGAATTTTCCGGACACCAAACCAACAAATAAACAATGCAATTATTAAAATCTATACAATTTACCAATATTTGCAGGCAATATATTTGGTCTAATTGCTAAAACGTTTTCTGCAGATATGTCCACTTTTTTATTTTCAAATGCATCTACGTCTACATTAAACAAATATTTGCTTAATAAAGTTTTTAATTTATTATATGTTAACAAAATTATCGAAAAGTAATATGAAACAAGTAAAGGAAAAAACGACTTTTTTAACACAAACTTTAATATCAAATACACCCGATTTAGAAATAAAAATCCAAATTTATCTACAAATGTAAAAAAATTTCAAAAAAATATTTAAGTGTAAGTAAAAAAATTTTTTGAAACAAACTTTCTGTTTGGAAGAAAAAGCGTTGGGCAATTTCTATTTATATATTCAACATTCGCCCAACGCTTTTATCTACCGAACAGAAAGTTAGGTTCAAAAAATTTTATTACTTACACTTGAATATTATTTTTAAATTTTTAGTTCATTTGTATATAAGCGATGTTTAGAAATTTTTTTTTCATTTATTAGTGCTGAAATCTTTTCTTTAAATTTTTTAAAATCCAAAAACGGATTAAGGTATTGTCACCAATGTCACCGGATATACTCCACATGCAAAAAATGAACTTTAGAAGTGTCTTAGGATAGCTTTAGAAAATTTGATGAAACAAACAACAAGGTATGTTAATATAAACGTTCTAAAAACAACAGTAGGGGATACCAGGCACCCTTGATAGCAAGGCACCCTTGATGCCATGGGCATAGAGTCTCCAATTTCCTGGGAAACAAGGACAAGACTCGGAACAACTTTTCTGTCATATATATATATATATATATATATATATATATATATATATATATATATATATATATATATATATATATATATATATATATATATATATATATATATATATATATATATAGTTTTGACAAATTTCTGCTATAATAAGCTATAACTTTTTCATTGCCGTCAACAAGTTGATTAAATACTGTCCCTATTCCTTCATTATTTGTATCTCCAAGATTGTATAGATGCTCTTCAAACGTTTTTCTAACAAGAATGTCATTGAAATAAACAAAACACGTTCTCCAATTTAATCCTTGTAACACATACTCCATAAGTCGCTCGAAAGTTGCAGGTGCGTTGCACAAGCCAAATGGCATTGCTGTAAATTGCCACAATCCCTTCTTTACCTATTGAAAAGTAGTTTTCTCGCATTCCTGGTGATGTATTCCCATCTGTCAATATCCGCTCTTAAGATCTAAAGTAGAAAACATTTGAGATCCCGCAAGTGTATCGATGGTGTCATCAATTCTAAGCAGAGGGTAACTATCTTTTTGTGTGACCTTGTTTAACATTCTATAGTCGCCATAAAAACGTAGCAAATTATTTTTCTCCTTAACAAGTACTACCGGTGAACTCCATGGACTATTGGATGGTTCAATAAATCCTTGTTTCTTCAGATTTTCCAGCATCTTTCTAGCATCCTCTCGCTTTGCCAGTGGAAGCCTTCGTGGCAGTTGGCGAATGAGCTCGGTATAACCGGTTCGAATTCGGTCGCTTTACTGCTGCTGGTTGCTTTCCTGTTCCCGGTCGCTTTCCCGCTCTCGGTCGTTTTTCGGTTCCCGGTCGCTTTCCCGACTTCGGCTGCTTTTGCGCTCCCGGTCGCCTTACCGCTCCCGGTAGCCTTCTCGCTCTCGATCGCTTTCCTGCTCTTTCTTTCGCTCTCGGTTGCTTTTCCGTTCCCGCTCATTTTTCAGTTCCCGTTTCCGCTCGCTCTCCCGCTCCAGCCCTGCTCATTTTGTGACCAATTTCAATTTTTTTCACTATAATTGTCTCCCATTGACTCACAATGTTGTGTAAAAATGTTATTACGATTGGATGAATAGTATAGCAATGCATAAAGAACATACCGACATAAACTTATATATATATATATATATATATATATATATATATATATATATATATATATATATATATATATATATATATATATATATATATATATATATATATATATATATATATATATATATATATATATATATATATATATATATATATATATATATATATATATATATATATATATATATATATATATATATATATATATATATATATATATATATATATATATATAAAAGAACATGTCCTGACTGACTGACTGACTGACTGACTGATGACTGACTGATAATCAACGCCGAGCTCAAACGCCTCATCCTAGGAACGTAAAATTTGGAACTTATATTACTTTTATAGCGTAAACATCCGCTAAGAAAGGATTTTTGAAAATTTTGCTCCTGAGGGGAAAAAACTGAAAAACAAACTTTTTTCTAAACCAATGTATATCTCGAAAACCAAAAATGAGGAGATTTTGAAATTTGGTATATAGATTCTTTTTGAAAAATAAAAAGATACGTGTTTCACCATTTTTTGAAAATTCGGTTTCCCGGACCTCAAATGTGGGTTGGAAAATTGGGTTATTTGGTTTTTAAAGTAGCTTCTACTCAAAAACTGTTAATCTACAGGAGTAAAAATTAGTATTTAGTTTCTACTCCAAAAATAATGAAATACGTGTTTTAGCAATTTTTGAAAATTTGGTTTACAGGACTTCAAATGTGGGGTGGAAAATAGGGCTAATTGTCTTTTATAGTAACTGCTACTCAAAAACAGTAAATACCACAGATGTAAAAATTATTATTTAGTTTCTTTTCTAAAAATAAAGGTATGCGTGTTTCACCATTTTTTACAAATTTGGTTTCCCGGACCTCAAATGTGGGTTGGAAAATTTGGTTATTTGGTTTTTAAAGTAGCTTCTACTCAAAAACTGTTAATGCTACAAAAGTAAAAATTAGTATTTAGTTTCTACTCTAAAAATAATGATATACGTGTTTCACAATTTTTTGAAAATTTGGTTTCCAGGACTTCAAATGTGGGGTGGAAAATAGGGTTATTTGGTTTTTTAAGTAACTGCTAATCAACAACTGTAATTGCCATAGATGTAAAAATTAATACTTAATATCTACTCAAAAAAAAAGATATACGTGTTTCATCATTTTTTGGGTTATTTGGTTTTTAAAGTAGCTGCTACTCAAAAACTGTTAATGCTACAGAAGTAAAAATTAGTATTTAGTTTCTACTCCAAAAATAATGAAATACGTGTTTTAGCATTTTTTGGAAAATGTAGTTTCCAGGACCTCAAATGTAAGGTGCAAAATAGAGTTATTTGATTTTAAAAATTACTGCTACTCAAATACTGTAAGTGATAATATATATATATATATATAAATATATATATATATATATATATATATATATATATATATATATATATATATATATATATATATATATATATATATATATATATATATATATATATATATATATATATATATATCTATATATATAAAAGAACATGTCCTGACTGACTGACTGACTGACTGACTGACTGATAATCAACGCCGAGCTCACACGCCTCATCCTAGGAACGTGAAATTTGGAACTTATATTACATTTATAGCGTAAACATCCGCTAAGAAAAGATTTTTAAAAATTTTGCTCCTGAGGGGAAAAAACTGGAAAACAAACTTTTTTCTAAAACAATGTATATCTCGAAAACCAAAAATGAGGAAATTTTGAAATTTGGTATATGGATTTTTCTTAAAAAATAAAAAGATACGTGTTTCACCATTTTTTGAAAGTTCGGTTTCCCGGACCTCAAATGTTGGTTGGAGAATTGGGTTATTTGGTTTTTAAAGTAGCTGCTACTCAAAAACTGTGAATGCTACAGGAGTAAAAATTAATATTTTGTTTCTACTCCCAAAATAATGAAATAGGTGTTTTAGCATTTTCTGAAAAATTGGTTTCCAGGACTTCAAATGTGGGGTGGAAAATAGGGTTATTTGTTTTTCAAACTAACTGCTACTCAAAATCTGTAAATACCACAGATGTAAAAATTAGTATTTAGTTTCTATTCTAAAAATAAAGATATACGTGTTTTACCATTTTTTTAAAATTTGGTTTCCAGGACCTCAAATGTGGGATGGAAAACAATGTTATTTGGTTTTTAATGTAACTGCTACTCGAAAACTGTAGATGCTGCAGGAGTAAAAATTAGTATTTAGTTTCTACTCTAAAAATAATGATATACGTGTTTCACCATTTTTTGAAAATTTGGTTTTCAGGACCTCAAATGTGAAGTGGAAAAAGGGTTATTTGATTTTAAAATAGTTGCTATTCAAAAACTGTAAGTGCTACAGATGTGAAAATTGGTATTTTGAGGTTTTGTGCCGGTCAAAAGTAGATGAGTTCAGTTTATCACCGGACGGACGGGCCAAGCCGTTATTTTAGGGTCTTCATAAGGCCCTGCCTAAACCTTAAATCAAGGTGGGACGGGCCGAGATTTTTAACCAAGTATATAAACATTTTAGTGATTTTAGGGTGTTCAGACGTGCCGGGCTAAACCTGAAGTCAAGGTGGGACGGGCCGAAGTTTTTCATCAAGTATATTTATTTATTTATTTATTTATTCTCAAACAGAAGGGCCTATCGGCCTCTAATACCGTTCGGACAGTACAAACGAAACCAAAAAAAAAACCAATAAACGAAATATGTACACATACTCAGTTGCTAATCGTAAATTGTTAAGATGTTAGAAACATACAATAGCAAAGTATGCTCGCGTATAACATATTGAATAGGATATTAAGTTTTGTAAATATTTAAATTTTGCATTTATGGAACGCTTATACATAATGTCGTGAAGTTGAAACTTCCACCGCAATCTTCAAAATCCCTCTAAATACTTCCAAAAATCTGTTCATTTGACATGCAGATCTGCTAATGCTTCATGAAAAATTCAAAGTCTTGAAAACTTAGATAAATCCATCTGATTTATCAAGCTTCTGAACCGACTGTAGTTTGATGATCCAACAACATCCTGAGGCAAAGAATTCCATGCTGAGACCACGCGTCCAGTTATGAAAAACCTGGCATCGTCAGTTCTATATTGACCTGGCATCAGTTTGTAGCTATGGCCCCTTGTTTTTTCATAATTTGCTCGTTTAAATTGTCTAACCAGGCTATAATCCACCATTCCATTTAAAGATCTGTAGCAGAAACAAAGGTCTGCGATAAGTCTGCGCTCTTCTAGAGTTTTCAATCCCAAAAAGCTGAGACGGGTCGAGTATGGTAGATGGCTGATATTTGGAACCATTCGGGTGAATCTTTTCTGAACCTTCTCCAGGCCGTCGATTAGGTACTTGTGCCGAGGGCTCCAAACTGGAGAGCAGTATTCGAGCAATGGTCGCACGTATGTAGTGAATGCTTTTTTCATCAGATACGGATCTTTAGACAGGAGGCATAGTTTTATTAATCTGAGTTTCACCGACGCAGAGTGGATAATGTTGTCAATGTGTTTTTTGAAATTAAGGTTTTTATCAATTAGTACACCCAGATCTCTTGCTTGCTCGGTCGGTTCAAGCTCGTATGTCCCAATTCGATATCTAGGTATTTCGAAGCCTTTGTCGTTTCTTCGCCTGTGAATGGGACATACAAAACACTTTGATAGTGCCAGATTCAGTTGCCATGTTTCACTCCAGAGAACTAGTTCATCAATTGCTCTCTGTATTTCTGGAGCCGAAGAAGATGTGGGCTGAGTTGCTGTGTAAATTTTTATGTCATCTGCAAACATCTTGACAGAGACCGGTCCAAAAGCATCACCATCCGTAATGTCGTTAATAAAAATTAGAAAGAGTATGGGGCCCAGGACACTTCCTTGAGGAACACCACTGGTAACATCTCTCAGAGCAGATAAGCACTCACCAATTCGAACAAGCTGTTTTCGAGCACTCAAAAAATCCAAGATCCATGCCAACAAATCACCTGATATTCCGTAGCTAATGAGTTTAGTCTTCAACTTTGGGTGGGAGACCGAGTCGAAAGCCTTTTGAAAATCAAAATAAACAATGTCCACTCGACTACCATCCAGTAACCCCATAATCCAGTCATGTACACACTCCAGAAGGTTCGTACAAGTTGATCTCTGTCTCAGGAAACCGTGCTGATGTGGAGAAATAAGACCATGAGTAGAGAGGTGGGCCAAGATGCTTTTGCTAACAATCTTTTCCATAACGCGGCAGCATGTACACGTGAGAGAGATTGGTCTGTAGTTTGAGACAACACTTGTAGGTCCTTTTTTGTGAATTGGTGTGATGTATGCAGTTCTCCATATTTCAGGCAATCTTCGTGTTTTGAGAGACATTTCAAAAATATGACAGAGTGGAATAGTCAAGTTTTGGGCGCAGCGTTTAAGCAATATATTCGGTATACCATCTGGGCCACAAGATTTTGTCATTCGAAGACTTCTGACTGAGAACTTTTAGGCCTGAGAACTTTTAGGCCTGTAAAAAAGGGCCGGGCCCATATTAGACGGGCCTTGCCGGGCAAGGATATTCTGTTTTTGAAACGGGCTGGGCCAAGTTGTCGACGGGCCGAGTCGAGACCTAAAAAATTGATCCGTGCAGTACTCTACTATGTATGCACGGTTCAAATTCTCTAATTTCATGCGAGTGAAGCCGCTACGGGCACTGCTAGTATATATATATAATGTTGTTCTGTAACGAAGTAAAAGTAACGCGTTACTTTACTTAAGTACATCCGACGTACTTTTTGCCTGTAGCGGAGTACAGATTATTTTCAGTACTTTTACTTGTAACGAAGTAATATTTTCGGACTTACTTTTACTTCGTTATTTTTCCAGGACAAAAGGTTACAAAGTACTGTAAGAAATTAATAAAATGAATTAAAGTCTAAATCGATGTTGTATTAATTGTCTATGATTATTAACGTATGCACTTCCGAACCCCAGTTTACTTTTATGTTAGTAGTAATTGAAGCTTGTGAGTGGACCTAAGATTTGTTTTGGTGAACAATCGATTGTTCGACACGAGACTAGCGGTGTGCGCGGGGACGACTTTTCGTCCTCATCCCCAACCATCCCCGTGAGTGTCATCCCCATCCCGATCCGTCCACGCCAGTATCATTTCTATCCCCGCAGTGTTTTATCCCCATCCCCAACCATCCCCGCAGTCTTTCAGTTTTTCATCCCATCCCCATCCATCCCCGCACTTTTTATTCCATTTTTTAATCAATCCTGTACATCCTGTATTTTTCAGTACATCATTTCAACCCAACTATAGCTTAAGTGTTGATATATAGAATTATAATTACACCGTAATATGACTCAATACAATTTATTTATTTATTTAAGTCCATGAATAAATAAAAGTCGATATGAGTGCTTAAACCATTGTGCAATTTTCATTTAGGATTTGATTGGATTTTACACATTTACCGCAAAAACTAGTTCCCATCCCCGCGGTATTCCCGCAACGTTTGTTTCCATCCCCGCGGTAACCCCGCAACGTCATCCCTATATATATATATATATATATATATATATATATATATATATATATATATATATATATATATATATATATATATATATATATATATATATATATATATATATATTCATGTAAAATCACTGATTTTACGATCAGTTTCCTATTGATAAACGTTAAAGGATTTAGAACATTTAATAGGGACATTATTAAGAGATTAGAAGGAATAAGTAGCATTAACCGAGCCTCATTTACTATTTTCCAATAAACTGCTAAACCATTCTATTGAGCCCGCTATACGATTTGGTGATATCGTAACATTGGTTTCAGAAGTGGGATTTCAAGAATGGTTTTGAAAGCATTGGATGAGCTCTTGATACTCGAGTTGAGGCGGGAACTTAGAAAACGAGAGCTCAGTGATAAAGGAAAAAAGTCTGAGCTCGTGGACCGCCTCCGGACGTCATTGGAGGACAATGGGGTTGACTCAGAAGAGTTCGCATTCGAAACAGAAAATGAATTGATGAAGGTTC
>OZ022243.1:21603997-21758997 GCA_963978895.1 Erpobdella octoculata | reverse complement strand
TATATTTATATTTATATTTATATTTATATTTATATTTATATTTATATTTATATTTATATTTATATTTATATTTATATTTATATTTATATTTATATTTATATTTATATTTATATTTATATTTATATTTATATTTATATTTATATTTATATTTATATTTATATTTATATTTATATTTATATTTATATTTATATTATTTATGGTGATTTTAACTTCAGTCATACATGGTACGAAGAGGTTGATGTGGGTGGCAGAGTAGCCACAGCTGGTCATGTGATTTACGAGCGCCCAGGAGATATCAGATTTCAGTCATGTCTCGAAGAAAGTGATCTAACAATTAGTTATTTTTTGTACCTACCGACATTCACGAGATGTTGCACCAAAACGCACACTTGATCTTATTATCACCAACAAACCAGACCGATTCATGGAGCTTACGAAAAGAGATTCACTAGGCTATACGCTAATGGGTCAATCACATTATTTATTAATGGGAACAATACGTGTAGCTGGCTGCCCAACAATCGAAAGGCATAACAAGCCACGATGTATATGGAGTAGAGCTAACTTTACTGCTTTCTCACACTTTATCAGCTAACAAGACTGGATAACTCTCTTTTTACATCGCTCAGTTAGCGAGTGCTACACCACTTTGATTAAAATCTACGATGATGCAGTAAAAATCTTTATCCCAACAACAACCGTTCCCTTTAAGAAAAAGTCTGAAGCATGGGTCACTCCAGAAGTGTTAGCGGCGGTTCAACTGAAGAGACAACTTTGGTCAAAATATTTAGCAGCCGGGCGTCACACACATGACCAGCTTAAGCTAGCTCATAAAAAAGCTTGTAAAAACGTGGCAAAAGTAGTTAGACTTGCTATGCTTCACTACGAAGAGAGTCTCGCTCATTCATCAAAGTTTAATCCAAATCTATTTCATACTCACATTCGAAATAAGCATGAAACTAAAGAAAAGATAAAAGCAATTGAAACGGATGACGTTGACACATCGGTTGACCAAGAAGTAATATGCAAGACACTAAACGAATACTTCCATCTGTCTTTGTTACCGAATCAGGTAATCAACGGCCTTTCTTTGAACAGAGAACAGATTCCAAATGCAGTATTGACGAGAGCGTTTTCACATTTGAAAAAATTGAAAAAAGACTATCAGATCTCGTGGCGAACAAGGCTATGGGAGTTGATGGATTTCATCCTCGTATATTAAAAAAACATCGCAGCTGCTCTTGCAATTCCTATCACTCTCATCTTTAGAATGTCTATCACAACAGGCATGGTACCAGACCTATGGAAACTAGCTAATGTTACTCCCATTTTAAAAAAAAAGGTAGCAAAATAAAGACAGGAAACTATAGGCCAGTATCATTAACTTCCGTACTTTGCAAAGTATGCGAAAAGTTTATTCACGAGCAAATCATGTCTTTTTGCACTATGAATAACCTAATAACTAAAAGTCAAAACGGATTTGTAAGAAAAAAAGGATGCGTAAGCAACTTACTGGAAACCCGCAACATTCTGACCGAAAGTGTTTATCTTGGCTTTTCTGTGGATGTTGTCTACACAGATTTTGCGAAAGCTTTTGACAAAGTCCCACATCGGTGTTTATTGCACAAACTGAGAGCGTACGGTATACAGGGCTCTCTTTACAAATGGATTGAATCTTGGTTAACCAATCGTCAGCAGAGAGTTCAGATCGACTAATTTTACCAATTGCTGACTGCTGACCACCGCGGCCTCTGCGTTATGCAAAATTTCTAACATACATACATTCATACATACATACATACATACATACATACATACATACATACATACATACATACATACATACATACATACATACATACATACATACATACATACATACATACATACATACATACATACATACATACATACATACATACATACATACATACATACATACATACATACATACATACATACATACATACAGACATAGGAAATTATGTATGTAGATTACCACAGTGCTTATGAGGAGGTAAAAAAAGCACATCGTCAGAATTATCAATATTATCTTGCTCACTTTCTATCAAATCTGATATACTTTCACCACTAGATCTTCATTATTTACATACATGTCATATACTGGCTCATCCACTTTAGTTTCATGATCTTTAGAGTTTTTTCAGCCACCAAAAAAGTAAGGTAGTTAAAAAAATAGTTAACTACTGTAGTTAATAACTATTTAAAAAAAGTAGTTAACTACTAGTTGTTAACTAGTTTAAAAAAAAGTAGTTATTAACTATTTCTTAACTACTGTAGAGTAGTTATTAACTAGTAGTTAACTATTTATAGTTAGTAACTACCCATCACTGTATATATATATATTTATAGGCTCTCGAAACATTTCAACGCAATGTTTCACTTCATAAATTATCTATCTGGCAGCAGACAAGCTGTCGAGCCGAAGTAAGGAGTTCTGAGCCTATCATAGTCGTAGTCTAATGTTAAGTAGCTCCGAAAGACTGAGACTTCTAGCCATCATTTTTTGGTGATGGTCGGTGGCTCAGTTGGTAAGAGCGCTTGCATTTAGTCGAGGCGGTGTTGCCGTAGACACGTGGGTTCGATTCCTAGTAGAGTCATATATATAAATATATATATATATATATATATATATATATATATATATATATATATATATATATATATATATATATATATATATATATATATATATATATATATATATATATATATATATATATATATATATATATATATATATATATATATATATATATATATATATATCAGATGCCAAATTTACCAAGTTTATTAGTTAAAATATTTTCTGTGTTTCTTGAAGAAAGGTGTAACATTTCTTCAAAATCTTCTGTTTTCTTATTAAATAAAGTTTCTTCTGAGTCGGATAAAGTTTTTTCTAAGTCACCTTAAAACAAGCAATTGGAATTCATTAAATTGAAATAGTTAAATGCTTATATAATGAATACTAAACTTACCGAGTGAGCTAGTTAAATAATTTGTTCGGCTTGTTGAAGGAAAATACAACATATGGTCAGGTTTTGTTGTTGTTTTTTCACTGAATACAGTTTTTTCTAAATCAAATGCAGTTTTTTTAAATCACCTTAAAACAGATTCTATTTAATTAATAACCATGTGGTTTTTTTTTAAGTTTTCATTTTTTACATCTTGAGGAATTTGTTTGCGTTTGAAAATCTAAATTTACTTTCTATAGTGATTTAAATTTTTTTATTATTTGTCATGTTTTCATATCAAATATTTGAAAAACTTCAGTCTACGAATTTTTATTTTAATCAACTTATAATCATCAAAGTGTTGGAAAATGACAAATTTGTTACAGGTTATTTGTTTTGTATCAATAATTTTTTTCTTAATTGACAAAAAAATTATTTTTACATTTATTTTGACTTATACAAAGGTTGAAAAATTAGGAAATTAAAGAATTTTCAAAAATCATCTCATTTAATACTAAAGCAAATAAATCTGATAGTAAACAACAGCACTTGTTCAAGCAGTTTTCTGCCTAAGAATAATGTAGTGCACTGGTTCACATGTCCACTTCACGACATCTGAGACTTACTTAGATCACGCCCGTAATACGCTCACGTTTGCATGATTGTAAAAATTTATAACATCGCTCTCCAGTTTGTGTAATGTCATAATAAATTCTTGATAGAGTAATGACCTCATTTGTTTGAAGATGAAAAGTTTAGCTACTGTTGCCAGGGTTTTTTTTACAATAAAACGCAAAACAATGAACCGATTTGTTAAATTGCTCAAAACTTTTTCCTCAATATAAAAAAAACTTGATGAACTCCAGGTAGCCTTGTTAGTTAATTTTGCATGTATTTATGATGATGGAACTTTTAACTAAACACCATTTTCTCTGCATAATTTAGGAATATATTGCTCCTTTTTTGGTAAAATTCTCAGAATGCATTTTGCCAGCAGTTAGCTATTTGCAATGAAAAAATTTAACAACATAATATTTAATAAAACTGTTTGAATCAGTGGCAAAAATAAATGAAATGCAGGCTTAAAATCGCGAAGAATCTGACAGCATAATTTAAACCAACAGTTCAATACACTGGGATGATAATTTATTGGAAAATATGAGTACCAAAAATTTTGAGCTGACATCTTCCCGTTGTGTTTAAACTAGGAGTTGGCCAGTCTGCGGTTTGCCCTAACCTTTTCTGGCATAGTCCTATCCTGTTCTAACCTAGCTGCACACACTTAAAACATGCGCCACGCACTATAGTACACTGTGGATCGGCATGCACGCTGTGTTTCAACACGGGCCTGACAGAAGGTCGAGATTCTGTTAAAGTAAACGATAATATGCCTTGCAAAGTTGTACAAATTTCCGTTCTTAGAAAAATAGCAAGTCTATTTGTGGAAAGCAGAATGTGAATGAGAAGTTATAAATTTATCATTGATACTGAAGCTTTTTCTTTAATAATCAAGCCTTGTTCGGCTAAAAGAAATATTTTGCAAAATGGAGAACACATTTGTCTCAAGACAACAGCAGTATAGCTTGTTTCAGTAGTTGGTGAAATTCAAACTAAAATTAAGCTCGGAATTATGACTTTTCAGTATCATTTTTTGGTTGCTGACATAGAAGATAAATGTCTACTTAGACTTGATTTTATGAAAATGTAAGGTTTTGCATTGGACTTAAAAATAGAAACATTTAAACAGAGAGATATAAAAAACTCTGTTGTAAAAACGAAACGACACCGGTAAAGCGAGGATTGGTAACAAAGAGCATCGTTGTACCTGCTTAGTCGTTGTTATATATATGTTTGTATATATATATATATATATATATATATATATATATTAGTTTTATTTTATTTCCTACTTAGCCATTTCAACAAACAAACAAACTTATATAAACAATTAATAATCAAGAAAAGATCTAGTAAGTATTTAGCAACCACTTAGTTAGATTATAATTATTACCATTTAATTAGTATTATAAAGATATAACATTGGCGACCAGGATGTCAAAGGACCAAGATTCAAACATAGCACAACTGCTTAAGTTTCTAATGGAAGAGAAACTTGAGAGGGAAGCTCGTGAAAAAGAAGAGAAACTTGAGAAGGAAGCTCGAGAAAAAGAAAAAAAGAGAATTGAAAAAGAAGAAACTGAAAAAAGATTTCTTCAGTTAATCTCAATGATACAGGACAATAAATACGTCAAAGTTAACTTGAAGGCTCTGAATAAAATGGTGGAGGAAAACAGAGCAACACACAGAACAGCACAGCAAGAAAGGAAGAAATTTCTTGAACTCCTCAATGGTGACACAAACAATTGCGGAAACA
Source organism: Erpobdella octoculata (assembly GCA_963978895.1). NCBI lineage: Eukaryota > Metazoa > Annelida > Clitellata > Hirudinida > Erpobdellidae > Erpobdella > Erpobdella octoculata. The sequence continues at coordinate 21,753,648 of OZ022243.1, read as the reverse complement.
AAAAAGACGGTAAAGATGAACCATGCAAGAATGTACAAGATGAACCATGCAAGGATGGTCATGGTGATGAGCCTTGCAAAGATGTGCAAGATGAACCATGCAAAGATGTTCAAGATGAACCATGCAAGGATGGTCATGATGATGAGCCTGTCAAAGACGGTCATGATGATGTGCCTGTCAAAGACGGTCATGATAATCAACCTTGCAAAGATGCTCAAGATGAACCATACAAAGATGGTGACAGTGATACAGTCGGTTTGGACGTCGAAAACAAAACTAAAGAAGATGAGAAGAATGTTGAAAACGAAATGCAAAACGATGAGGATGAAAGTGACGATGATAATTATAATAATGACAATAACAGCGTTGGCTTTTACCCACACAGCGACGGTTCTGAAACGGAAGCATCCATAACAGATAACGGCACCGAATATTCAGGGTCAGATTTTAGTGACGAATCTGACTCGGATGAAACAACAGGAAATGAGGATTTGATAATAGCAGGTGTAAGCGAAGACATCACAATGATACAAGAGGATACGATGAGACAATTACCTGTTAGTAAGAAAGATATTCAAATTATGACAGAAGAAGACTCTGAACTCAGAGAGTTAAGGGAGATCATTAAAAAGGGATTTTGGCCAAAAGTTAAACCTGGATCAAACTGGAATGCATTCAAAAGTAAAGCAAATGATTTGACTTTACACGATAGCATTCTATTTATGGGTGTAAGAGCAGTAATTCCAAAAAAACTGCAACAGCGTATATTGAGGATGCTACATCAGGGTCATCCAGGAATTACGAGAATGAAAATGCTGGCCAGACAGTCGGTGTATTGGCATGGAATCGATAAAGATATTGAAAGTATGGTGAAAACCTGTGATGCATGTCAAAAAGCAGCTAAAATGCCTATAAAAAACACGTTGTCACCATGGCCTGAACCATCACAGACCTGGGAGAAAATTCACATTGATTTTGCGGGACCAATGGAGAATTCAATGTTTCTGGTTGTTGTGGACGCATATCCAAAATGGCCAGAAATAATACAAATGAGTGCGGCTACCTCAACAACGACAATTCGCGAGCTGAACAGAATGTTAGTTCGGTATGGATTTCCCAAGACATTGGTATCAGATAACGGAACACAATTTACTCTTATAGAATTTGAAAGATTTTGTCAGTCAAAATTTATCAGTCATATCCGAATACCTCCTTTTCATCCACAAAGTAATGGTCAAGCAGAAAGATTTGTTGATACTTTCAAAAGAACCATACAAAAGCTAAAAGGTGAAGGAATTACCGAGGAATTGGTGCAAAAGTTTTTGTTGTGTTATAGATCTACACCATGTCCATCTAGTCCACATCAAAAATTTTTTGGGGAGACAAATTAGAACACCACTATCAGACTTACAACTAAATACTAAAAAAGACGAAAAGTATTCAGAAAAAAAATCTTGCATGAAGAGACAGTTTGACAAAAGGAATGGGACAAGACCGATAGTTTTTAAAGAACAAGATGCGGTGTACGCTAAAGATTATAAAAATCCAAACCATCCCAGATGGATACCAGGGAAGATTTTAAAAAGAATTGGAAAAACGGTTTACGAAGTAGAGATTGACAGAAGGATTACAAAAAGGCATACAAATCAATTAAGACCAAGGAATTTAGATTGGGCACTTAAAGAAATGCTTGAGACATTCGACATGCCAGTACCCCTTCAAGATAAAAGTGATGAAGAGAAAGCTCCAGTAAGAATTGTGTTCCCAGGAGGGGAAGAGATGTTGGAACCAGACATAAACGCAACCCCTCGGGTTACGGAGAATGAGGATAGAGAGAATAGACAAGGAGACCATGTTCCGAGCCATATGGATAATGAAGCCAATCCGGAGGAGTTGACACACATTCCAACAGGAATAGAACCGGAGGCAAGACCTAAACGTTATTGCAACCCTCCAAAACGGATAGTACTGGACCCCAGTAGAAAATCATATAATTTTCTATAAAGAAAGGAAGGTGTTATATATATGTTTGTATAAATATATATATATATATATATATATATATATATATATATATATATATATATATATATATATATATATATATATATATATATATATATATATATATATATATATATATATTAGTTTTATTCTATTTCCTACTTAGCCATTTCAACAAACAAACTTATATAAACAATTAATAATCAAGAAAAGATCTAGTAAGTATTTAGCAACCACTTAGTTAGATTATAATTATTACCATTTAATTAGTATGATAAAGATATAACAGTCGTAATCTATGGTTTGGGCAAGAATAGAAAACGGTTAAGACTCAAGAGTTGTTAGGTTTATCGATCCTCAGAACGGAGTTGAAAAACACTGGTACCAACGGAGTCAGGAAGCTACGTGCCAGTCAGAGTTATGAATGTCACAGAATGCGATAAGCAACTAACGAAAGGCAAGGAAATTGCAGTATGCTGCCCAGTCAATTACATCTTGGCATATAACACAGTGCTAGGTAAAAATAATAAGAAAATCAGAATTAAGTACTCGAAAATTCAAGCACAGCTTGAAGCCATTAAAATTTTACTAAAACCAATGAATTATGAGAAAGTAGAAAAGTTGATTGAAAAGCATTGTAAAATAATAGTTATTGACGAAGAAGAAAATGGAAAAAAATTGTTGGACACCAAATTCAAACTGGTAATACAGAGCTCATTTACCAACTTCTACAAAGGCTGCAACTGGCAAAGCGAGAAGAAACTAGTAAGATGCTAGAAAATAAGAAAAAAACAAGGAGTTATTGAACCATCCAATAGTTCACCGGTAGTACTTGTTAAGAAGAAAGATAAGTCGCTACGTTTTTGTGTCGATTACAGAATGTTAAACAAGGTTACAAAAAAAATACCCTTTGCCAAAAATTGATGACAATATCGATACAGCTGCGGAATCTCCAATGTTTTCAACATTAGATCTTAAGAGTGGATATTGGTAGGTAGGAAAACATTTGCAGGATTGCAAGAAAATACTTTTAAATAAATGACAGGTTAAGGCAATTTAAAGGGATGTCATTTGGCTTGTGAAACGCACCTGCAATTTTTGAGCGACTTATGAAATATGTGTCAAGGATAAAATTTAGATGACGTTATTGTTATTGAAAATACGTTTGAAGAGCATCTACACCATCTTGGAGAGGTTTTCCAAAAGATCCGGGATGCTGGATGAAGATAAATCCGGCTAAATGTGCACTTTTCAAAAACAAAGTGAACTATCCCAGACTTTGGAACAAGCATTCGGCCACCATCACCGACTGTCGAAAAATTTCGAAAGATTTTAAAGACGTGGCCTATAAGTCTAGATGACATTATTCCTCGTAAGAAATTATCAAATAAAATAAATAAATACTGTTTTGTGTTAGTTATAAAGTACCTTTTGTGAACTTACTTGATCTGTAGCTAGTTACAGCGTCTATGTCTGGCAAAGTAGAGAATTCACTATCTACATTCGATATGCTTGATTCTTCTTCAATAAAAATAAAACCTTAAAAACTTAAGTTTTTTTTAAACTCAAACAAGTAATAATAATGATAATTAAAATAATACGTTTATTATTATATATTACAGAAAAGTGAGTAAGTAGACTTACCGGGTTCTTCAATTTTGTATGTTTTAGATTTAGAACGACCTTCAAAAACATTAGTTAACGTTTCTTCCGAAGAAATAAAATCTAAAACATTAAGCATATTGGCATACTTGAATTGCAAAATATCTTAAAACACAGTCCTATTAAAATTTAATCTGTTCAATAACTTTATAATGTTAAAACTGTGAGCTTACATGATCTGTTGCTAGTTACAACATCTATGTCTGGCAAAGTAGAAAAATTACTGTCTTCGTTTGATATAGTTGATTCTCCTTCAATAAAAATAAAATCTTAACAACTGAAATTTTTTTTTGTTTTTTTCGAGCTTAAGCAAATAATAATAATGATGACTAAAATAATACATGTATTATTATATTTTCCGCATATGTGTGTAAGTAGAATTACCGGGTTCTTCATTTTTGTCTGTTCGAAAACGAGATTCAAAAACTTTAGGTTCTTCCAAAGCAATAAAATCTGAAACATTAAGCACATTAGCATATTTTAATTGCAAAATATCTTAAAACAATGCGAAACACAGACCCATACAAATCCTTTAAAGGATGCACATGGAAATCTAATTACTAATGATGAAGTCACAGCTGATTTGTTGAACAAGTATTTTGGGTCAGTCTTTACTGAAGAAAACATTAAAAATATTCCTGTAGCAAATAAGAAGTTTCAAGGTGATGGAAAAGATGTCAAAAGAGAAGTTATCTTCACAAAAAGCAGAGTTACTGATATGCTGAAGTGTTTGAAAGTAGACAAAACACCAGGAATTGATGCACTTCATCCGAAGTTTTTATTTGAAGTAAGAGAGGAAATTGGAGAAGTAATGGCAGAGTTAATGAATAGGTCAATGCAAACAGATGAAATACCACAGGACTGGAGGAATGCAATTGTTGTTCCACTATTTAAAAAAGGTTATAGAAATGAAGCAAGTAACTATAGACCTGTCAGCCTGACCTGCATTATCTGCAAAGTTATGGAAAGAATTATCAAGGATGATATGATGAGACATATGGAAGAGCATAAGATAATTAAGGATAGTCAGCATGGGTTTATGAACAATAAATCATGTTTGACTTATTTATTAGAATTTTTTGAAGATACTAATGATTTTTTGGATGCAGTACCATCAGTTGATGTAGTTTATTTAGACTTTGCCAAAGCTTTTGACAAAGTGCCTCATCAGAGATTGCGTAAGAAGCTTGAGGCAATAGGCATAGAAGAAAAACTATTAGAATGGATAAGAAGTTGGTTGCTTGATAGAAGACAAAAAGTTGCAATAAATGGGATAAAATCAAAGTGAATTAGTGTCACAAGTGGTGTTCCACAAGGATCAGTTTTGGGACCAACCTTATTCTTAGTTTACATCAACGACTTAGACGATGGGATTAAGTCAAGAATTTATAAGTTTGCTGATGACACGAAGCTGTGCAGAGCAATAAAGACTGAGGAGGATGCTGAAGTTCTCAGAGATGATTTGAAAAAATTATATAAATGGTCACAGGACTGGCAGATGTTAATCAATGTAGAAAAGTGTTCTGTCATGCATATGGGCAAGCAAAATCAAAAATGTAGGTATAAGATGATTGGCACAACATTGAAGGAAACAACGGAAGAAAGAGACTTGGGTATTCTGGTGCATAATAGTGCCAAACCATCAATACAATGTGCTAAGGCAGCCAATAGAGGGAATCAGGTGCTAGGCATAATTAAATGAACTATGGTGAGCAGAGACAAGGACTTAATTCTAAAACTATATAAGACACTAGTATGACCGCATTTGGAATATTGTGTGCAGGTGTGGAGTCCTTCACTTAAACAAGACATTAATATTCTAGAAAGGGTATACAGGAGAGCTACGAAAATAATTAATGGAATGCATGGTTTAAGCTATGAAGAGAGATTGTTGAGGTGTAGGCTGACGACCCTTGAGAGAAGGAGAATAAGAGGAGACTTAATACTAGTATATAATATATTGAATAATGGTCTTAATCTTGATCCAGACAAGTTTTTTACTAGAGTTTCCAACAGAAATACAAGAGGTCATCCGATGAAGCTTTACAAAGACAAGACAGGACCATTAAAGCGGACGTTTTTCAGCGCAAGAATCATCAACGAGTGGAATAAACTAAAAGAAGATGTTGCAAATGCTCTGAATGAATTCAAAACGAAACTTTCTTTATGTAACTTTTAGTTTTTAAAAAAGTAGTGAATATTATACAGTCATTTTTGATTCCTTATTCACTATAATAAAGTTATGTTATTTTATGTTAAATATTGTTACGATGTCGCCAAATCACCAATCATATACGGAGTTATCTGGGATGGTTTTGTAGTTTATTGAAAGATGAAAAAATAAAGCCTTGATTTGTGTCTTTTTTATACTCAGGATTATCGTCAAGTCAGAACTGTCTGACTTTTCTAAGTTTTAGCTCTATTTCTGTGAGCCTCCACTAAAACACAAAATCTTTGACCAAACCGCTCTGAGCCTTAGACTCATTTACATTCGTAGAAGCATTTTCAAATTTTCCAAATAAAAAAGTCGTTTCAATACCTATACCCCCATTTGTCAGCAGCATCACAACAAGCCTTTTCTACCTGTCCCGCAACATTACTTGGAGTTCCGGTCCATTTTTTTTAAAACAATGGCTTGGAACTGATGACTACTTTATTATCCGGCCTGCCATGCAAAAATTGTGAAATAGTTTGTCTAAATGCGGCATTATTACGCACCTCCCTCAAGCTACTGCCACCAAACTCGAAAATAGAAATATTTTGAATACATTTGATCAAGGAATCTTCGTATCTCTCGAAAATATTTTCTACCAAGCACGCCCTGCTGTTTACATATAAAAGGCACTCCATTTAAATTGGGAGACACGTCTGCAACGGTAAACCGGCACGACAAGGTGCCTCCAAGACTTCTCCGATGGATCCGAACACTTTTCAGAATCAGACAGTCTAGCAACTTTTAACTACAGAGCCCACCTCGATAGTGCCCTGTCACAAAACTGACTCAATTCTCTTTTTTAGATACTTTTATTTTACTTGCAATCTCTGTTTGTGGCTTTCTCTGTACGCAGATCTAGAAAATAAAATTTAACCAGCTTTTTGACTAGCCAGGAAGAAGAAACTTTCAGCATAGCTTTATATTGGAATACATTACGTTATTCAATTGATTTCGAAATATTTAAATAAATTAATAATAAATCTGAAGATCGCGTAACATTCATGACGTCAAGATTTATTTATTTATGTTTCTTTATTTATTTACAACACCGGATTAACCATTTGGCTGATAAGGCTATAGCCTTAGGCCCCGGAAAATATCGGCCCTAAAAATTTTGGGCCTAAAAGTTTCGGCCCTGAAAATATCGGCCCTGAAAAATATCAGCCCTGAAAAATATCGGCTCTCATTGATGAAGTTATAGCTATTATCTGTCTATATATTGATATTCTCGTTTTATAACCGAAAAACTTAATTTGAATATTTTTCGTATTTCTAAATTGAGTGTATTGTAATAAAAATGTGTGTTGAAAAACTCGTTTTTCCTTGTTTACTGAAATAAAGTTTTTTATCTTTGAATTTAAAGTAATAGTCATATCTTTAAAAATGTCTGTTTCTCTTAATAATATCTACTGACGACAACCGCGTGATGAAGAGTATCTGAAATTTTCGAGGTTTACTGTTTGGGGCTTTCTTCTTTTTGAGGCGGGCGGGAAGTGCATCAGCCCTCTTCCAAAAATTAAAAAAATACTAAAAATTCCCTTCAGCAAAATAATGAAACAAATGTTTCCAGACAATAGTCACTGGACTCTTCAAAGCGCGAAGATTGAAAATCTGAAAGCTATCCGCGGACCATGGTACGTGATTTCTTCTCATCTAGCCTATGAGAGAAAGTGCAGCAGAACCCTCTTCCAACCAACACTGCAGACAACCTAACGATAGTATAGAAGCAGTATCGGGAGTTGTGCAGACTTTATCTGGATTCTGAAGAACATGCACGTCAAAGGCTTAACTGCTGATCACGGTATGTATCTTCCTCCTGTTAGGCGTGGTGGGAGGAAATACAGCAGCCCTTTTCCAAAGATTCGGGCAAAAACCAATCTACGTTTTAACCCCTTCATAGCGTGGAAAATAGAATTCTGAAAGTTTGTCTGTGGATTGCGGTTTGTACTTTCCTCCTGTTGAATTACGAAAGAGAAGTGCAACAGCCCTCTTCCAACGACTGCCGACGACGACCTGACTCCCACAGAAAATCTGTCCAATTCAACAAGTCGATGATGCCAAGTTTTTAATCTGAAGTTTCTGTACGGCATGGGTTGGCTTTTTCTTCTCAGGGGACTGACAACTCTTAGAAAAGAAGTGCAGCTGCCCACAGCCAACGACAACAGATGACAACAAGACACTGGCAGTCAAGCAGTCAAACGATTTGTCGCAACCAATTTCTGCTGATCAGTTTCATATGTCGATACCGGTTTTATTGAAAAACAGATTTACATGTAATGATTTTGATCACATACACTGCTGATACATATACATTTTTCATGATGTGCAATATTTGCGCGTGAAAAGGCCTTTTGACATACATTGGTTACGAGTGTAAAGTTTTTGTTTTGACATACAATTTTTTACTATGTACAGTTTTTACGAACTTTAAAATTTTCTTGACATACAATGTCTACATATGTTCTGACATACCTTGTTTACACTTGTAAATATTACTCAGGTACCGATTCTCTGACGATACACTCAATACAAAATCCTGAAATCATGCTAGACTGTTATTAACTACTTCTAAAGTTTCTTCATTGATAAAAAAATTTTGAAAAATTTAAAAAAAATCTGTTAATTATTTGATGTTTCATTGGCTAAAAGAAAAAAAATAAGCAAAACATTTGGGCAACACCGGGTAACCCTGTCAATAAGCTATATATTGGCGGAAAAATGTTGCCCCCCCCCCTGGAAAATGCTGAATTTACGTCCCTCCAAGTAACCCAAAAAAATAAAAAATTATGAAGCAGCTGAAACATTATCATAAATCAATAATTAATTAAAAAAGTTTAAAATTGTTCATGCTTACCACGAGTTAACTCACAATAAGCATAACTTGAATGGTTCGCAGTCCATATTCCTTTTTTAATATTATGACTATTCATAGGAAACTCCACATAACGGGGAGGTTTCAAATCAGTTTCTAAATAATTTCCCTTTTAAAAACAAATAAATTGATTTTAAATTAACAAATTTATGTTGGCCAGTACCTTATCACAAAACATCTAAATACAAATTATTTATTGAAATCTTAAAATATATTATGTTTCAGGAACAGCAAAAACATCGGTATTTTACGATAGGTAAAGTGAAATCTAAAGATTAAAAATATAAAATTACATTAAAAAAATCATAAAATCACCCAGTCAAAACGTCGCCCAATTTAAGGTTCAAATTTCAAAAATGAAAATGTTGCATGGTAAAAAGTTAAAAATAACAAAGTAATTTATAATTTGCATAATCAGGCACAGGACGACAGGGTTTTTTTCTGAAAAACTGATAGCTCGTAAAAACCACCCGCCTATAAGCCTCGGAGAAGCCCCTTACTTTAACTTGTGTGGCGGTGAAATACTTCATGAATGGTTTAGTAGATAAAATCTCCAACGCCCGGGGTATCCTTTTGGTTCAGATCCATTCACAACTGGAAAATGTTTCAGAAGATCCTGACACTTACCGAGGGTGTAGTCAATGACCTAATTTAAAAGTCATCAAACAAGGGTTCGGCATATTCGATTTCTGATACACGTGCAGGTGCCAGGTAAAACTGTAATTACAAAAGTCGTGTACCTTTGACCGATACCAACATGGCTCATCAACCAATATTCACATACGTTGTCTCCATTTATTACAAACCTGTTCAACACATTGCTGAACACTGTCTTTTTTAGAGAGGCTAAGATTACACCAATGTTGAAAAAGCCCACGCTAAAGTCCAGGCAGTGTTGGGTAAGATTTAAAATCAAATGATTTGAAATCGTGATTTAAATCATATTATGTGATTTTTTATTTTGATTTTGATTTGAAATCATATTTCCATAAGCGAAAATGACTTTGCACAATTTAAAATCAAATCAAAATATTTTTTTCAGTATTCTTTGCTATTAGCTTATAGTTTTTACCATTCTTATATCAATGGTTTTTACTAATTACTCATCGATGTATCTAATCGGTCTTTCTTGTTCTGGTTCGTGCTACTTGTTTACGTTCCGCTTTTAAGGTTGTTTGAAAAATGAATTGAGCTCGTTTGCCTATTATTTAAGATGGAACTTTTTTCAAGATTATTAAAGAAGCGGATGGAAAAGTCATCGCTAATAAGTGTTGTAACTGTGTCAACAAGGAACTCTCGGGGACCAAGAATGATGCCAGCAATTTTTTGCACAACGATAGAATTTGGTGGGGGTAGTTTTTGTACCAAAAACAATTTCGAAGCCATATAATTTGTCAGTTAAATAAAAGTATTGTAACTGACAACACTATACAAAATAATGGCAAATTGATATGATAAAGAGGCAGACATTGCAATGAGTGATAAGATGAAGTAGCATTTTGATCCACTGCTTATTTTTACGAGTAGGGTAATCGAGGAAAAGTTTAGCTGTTTGGGAAGGATTTTTGCTGCAAAAATGAATAATAAGTAAAGGTAAAGAGCTAGCGTAAATGATAAGTCTTTCTTTGAAGAAACTTGTTGGGATAGAATCAAATAAACAATGCCTTTTAAACAATCGCCGCAACCTCATCAACGCTTGTTGGCTTAAATCTTTGCACTAGCACTAGATTAAAAAATGAGGTAGGTGCAGAATCGACATTTGAAGACGCTGAGCAAACCCATGCGACATTGTTCACAGACTACCTAAAAAAATTGTTGAGGGTAAAACGTTCCATGAATCTGACCATTAAAAACTTATCTTTTCCAGTTAAATTAGTCAGCTCATCTCACGTTCACCCGCCTCAGATTCGTTTACGACATTGGCGTTAAATAAATTTGATTTGATTTGAGAGCGCCCCGGAAGAGCATTTGTTGGTTAATTTTTTATTTCTGCTGTCCAGAACGAACTTTTTTGAGGAGGCATTTATATTGGAGCATTGAATGCACCCTTGGCAAGTTTCAATTTATGATGAAAGCAATTATCTCTCCATCGATCTCAACCGCCGCTTAGTGGCGAGACATTTGGCAAGGCGTTTTTGAGTTATCTCTTTCATGTATTGTTACATCTATATTATAGTAGCCCACGTCACTCACTCACTAACTCACTCACTCACTGATTCTGTCACCCTTACGTAATTAGTCGTATTAGTTATTATGCAATAGTACCTATATACACTTTCAGTCCTAGAGATAAAAAAAAGTGGCGCTGCAATCGAAAAATATTATATAATGAGATTTTTTTTTAAATATTAGAAGCAAGGACAACTTCTCAACGATGACCGTCAATTCACAAGAAATGTCATGTATACTGAATTTCTTTAATAACTAATTATTGCTAATTAATCTTTTGAATTTATATGAAATACCTTAGTAAATTGAAAATTTAAACACAATAAAAAAATTCATTAAATTTGCTTATATATATATACAAAAAAAAGTTTATGGTTATCAAATGTCATTTTGTTTTTGTTGAATATTTTTTATAAAATGTATCCAAAGAACATCGTAATTTTAAAACATCCGTCCATGGGACGGGCAAAACCACTAGTGGATAAATGTTTAAAAAGCATAACCGCTAGCGCCGACCAAAAATTAGTTTATGTATATTACGCGTAAGGATGTCACGGGTAGTACTTGTGTTGATGTTACAGTCGTTCTAGACGCTTCTGTGGTGATTGGAGTTGCAGTCGTGGTGAATGCAGGCTTTAGTCGTTCCACTGAAACTGTGTTTCGTCGTCCATTCTTGTTGACTACAAAATACTGCTCATGGCGTTCCACTACATCGTATGGGCCGTCATATCCAGGTTGCAATGGATGTCTATGATGGTCCACACGAATCCATACCTGTGGTGTAGAGTGCAGGGCTTTAGGTACATATGACGTTTTCTTCTGTGGCCTAGGTTGATGTGCCTTATGCTGTTTTATGTGATCCTTCAAGCGAGCAACGTAGCCTGTTGTATTGAGATTTGAGTTGGCTGCGGATGTCGAAGGAAATTCACCTGGGAGTCTAAGTGTCGTGCCATAAACCAGTTCAGACGGTGAACATTGGAGATCTTTTTTGACTGTCGAGCGGATACCCAAGAGGACTATTGGCAATGCTTCAGTCCATCCTGACTTTGAAGTGTGAGATGACAGTAAAGCCTTGAGTTAACGATGGAAACGTTCGACCATTCCATTGGACGCAAGGTGGTAGGCAGTAGTTCTAATATGATGGATGCCTAACAGCTTGCTCATCCGTTGAAAGAAGTGTGATGAAAATTGGCTGCCTCGGTCCGTCGTAAGTGTCTCAGGTACTCCAAAATTTGCTACCCATCCTGATATAAAATTCTGTATTACTGTATCTGTGGAAGTGTCAATTAAAGGGAATGGCTACCGGCCATCTGGTAAAGCGATCCACACATGTAAGAATGTGCGAGCAACCATTAGATAAAGAAAGTGGTCCTACCAGGTCAATGTGGACGTGCTGAAAACAGCTTTTCGGTAGCGGAAACTTAGTCAGTGCCGTGGCTGTGTGTTTTGTTTTTTGACATGACAAACATTCTCGGCACCACGTTCTGACGTCTCTATCCATGTTTGGCCATACAAATCTTTGTCGAACCAATCTAGATGTGGCTCTTGCGCCTGGATGGGATAGAGAATGAAGGTTCAAAAATATTTTGTGTCGAAGTTGTTCTGGAACAACTGGTCTTGATTCTCCTAGTGACGTGTCCACAAAAATATATCCTCGGCCTGAAGGGACAGGAACTTTCTCGATCTGTAGAGAGGTATGTTGTAATTGTAGATTGAGATCATCTGCTTGTAAGTCGGCAATCTCTTGTAAATAGACAACCGTTATCGCATTGGCATCGGTCCGAGAAAGCGCATCTGCAACTACATTGTCTGTTCCTTTGATGTGTTTTATCTCAGCAGAGAACTGTGAGATGTAGTCTAACTGCCTGGCTTCTCTCGGCGAGTGGCGACTCGAGTTGGTCCTGAGAGCGAAGGTGAGTGGCTTGTGATCCGTGAAGATGGTAAACTGACGACCTTCAAGGAAGTGTTGAAAGTGCTTGATGGCTTGATAGATCGCAAGCAACTCTCGGCCAAAAGTGCTGTACCTCGTCTGCGCTGGATGAAATTTCTGCGAGAAAAATGCTATAGGTTGACGCTTACCATCCCGTACCTGCTCGAGAACTGCTCCTGCTGCTATGTCTGAAGCATCCGTCAGAAGTTGTAGTTCACTTCTGTCATCTATGAAACCCAAGCGTGTGGCATTCTGAAGAGCTTCTTTTGTTTGATGAAAGGCTTGAGTTTGAGCATCAATCAAACAAAGGCATTTCGGAGATGGTTTCTGTCGGAGTACATCTTTTAACGGTGTCAGTAAACCAGAACAGTGGGGAATGAAACGCCTGTAGAAATTAACCATTCCTATAAACCGTTGGAGTTGGTTGATACTTTCCGGTTGCTTGTACTCCACGATTGCCTGGATCCTGTTGGGAAGAGGTCTGATTCCGTCTTGATCGAGGTGGTGTCCAAGGAAGTTGGTGGATGGTACGGCAAACTCACACTTGTCAACGTTGATTGTGAGATGAAATTTGCTGAATCTGCTAAATACTTCCTCGAGATGAAGAAGATGCTCTTCTAGGGAGGTACTGGCGATTAAAACATCATCTATATACACAAAAGCATAAGTTAAACCTCTGAGGACTTCGTCCATAAACCGTTGGAAGGTTTGAGCAGCGTTCCTTAGTCCAAAAAGAAGACGTACGAATTCGTACAATCCGAAAGGTGTTGTAATGGCGGTTTTCTGGATGTCTTCCTCTGCAATTGGAATAAGGTGGAAGGCTCTCACCAAATCGATTCTGGAGAATATCTTGCAATTGATGAGGTTGCTTGAAAAATCGTGCAGGTGAGGAACTGGATATCTATCGGGAATTGTGTCGCTGTTCAATGCACGGTAGTCGCCGCATGGCCTTCAATCGCCAGATGCCTTTGATACCAAATGCAGAGGCGAAGACCACGGACTTGATGAGGGTCTTATTATGCCTAGTTGGATCATGTGGTCAAATTCCGCGAGCTTTAACTTCTCCGGTGGCAGACGGCGTGGCCTTGAAAATGTTGGAGGTCCCTTGGTGACGATACTGTGCCTTGTCTTGTGTTGCACTTCCTCGTTGAAATTTGATGGTCGGCTGATGGTTGGGTATCTTTCTAGAAGTCTTGCTACTGCCTCAACAGAAGATTTTGCAACCCGAATCTGAGTCGGCACTGACTTGGAGATTGACCCGATGACAGCCAAGGATGTTGTGTTGTCCACCAAGCGTTGACTGGACATGTCCACCACCAGATTGAAATGAGACAGAAAATCCGCTCCAATGATGGGTTTCTGGACCTCGGCTACGAGAAAACCCCAGGGGTATTGCCTGCGTAAACCGAAGTTAACCATCAGGGATTTCTGCCCATAAGTTTTGATGATGGAGTTGTTGGCTGCATGAAAAGTGAATGATGATGGGGTGAGAATGATTGGCTGGTGGAGGGATGACGCTAACTTCTGCACCAGTGTCGATGAGGAACGTGAGGCTGTTGAATGCGTCTTTGATAAATAATAGGCGACTCACGTTTTGTTGGCCGTGGACAGATGTCGCCCCTACTGTCCGGCCCTGTCTTTTAAATGAGAGAAAGTGCATGGTGGTGTGCATCTTCGTGCTTTCTCTCCAAACGTCTGATGGTACCAGCACATGCCTGGTTTTGTACCGGAACTGCGAGAACGGGTTCGCAATGATGACGGTTGTCGACTCCCTGATCGGCTCCTACCTGATTAGTTGGCTTCTAGGGCAGAGATGATAGTTGTGAGCTGTTGCAGCATAGCGTAGATGCCTGCGTGTGATGGTGTCGATTGTGCTGGATCATCGCTCGACATCGGCGGGCTGTCCGTACTTGTGAAATCAATGAAATCTTCCATATTTTTTATAGTCGGGTCACCAATTTGTAGCGGAAACGAAGGTACGATGTAAAAACTACACGTAAAGCTACAACAAAGATTTATTTGAAATCACGAGACGAAAACAAACGATGTACACGATGTCCTAACTCTTGTGGAAAAGAAGGAATTAACAAAGAGCAACATACTAATATAATAATATATAAAGTCCTACAAACTAATATTAGAAGGCTGTGCAACAAACTTGCTGAATTTAATGATTTTATCGATAAAGTTCATCCACATATTTTTTGTGTTACTGAAACATGGATCTGTTCTGATATGTTAGATAGTTCTATCAGCCCTCCTGGTTATAGTGTTGTACGTCGAGATAGACCAACAAAAAGCGGTGGAGTTGCTTTATTTATAGAAAACGGTTTTCATTATGACATTGTGACAATTCCAAAGGGTTTTGAAACCATTGAAGTAGTATGTATTGACTTGATATGGCAGGACTCTTCTTGCAGAGTTATTGGGTACTACCGACCTGGCTGTTCTGATGCTACTGCAACTGATTATTTTCTAACTAGCACTAAATGCTTATTCTCTTTATGCCCTGTTAACAAATTAGTTGTACTACTTGGTGATTTCAATTTGCCTGATGTTGATTGGAACCATTACCATGATCCAGACAACCTAATTTACAAATCTTTTATAGATTTTGTCAATAATAATAATTTTCAACAGTTTGTAGACATTCCTAATCGTGAATCAAATATTCTCGATCTTGTACTATCTAACTCCAATACTTTTATTGTTGGCATGCAGTCAACCATCCCTATAAGTACCAGTGATCATAATGTTATTATATTTAAATCCCTTTGCCCTGGAATGCAACACCATTATATGAAACAATCTTACTTTAATTTTGGTCAAGCTAACTATGATGATTTCGAAACGTATCTTTCAAATATTGAATGGTCAAACCAGTTCCAGAAACTCTCTACTGCTGATGAATGTTGGAATTATCTGCTATCAATTATCAACAATGGTGTGCAAATGTTTGTTCCTCTCACTTCCATATCGACCATAAAAACTTCAAGCGTTCAATACCCAAAATACATAAGAAGTATGCAAAAAAAGAAAGCTCGTTTGTGGAAACAATGGAAAACCAGCTTATGTCACGCCGATAAAGCAAAATATGCAATGACTACTAATCAATGTTCCACTGAAATTAAAGCTTATCACGCTAAGAAAGAAACAAAAATGATCCAAAAAAATAACTTAGGCAGCTTTTATAACTTTATTAACAAAAGACTTAATACACACAGCCAAATTTCTGCTCTGCGTCTGCCTAACGGTTCCATCACTAACTCTCTTCAAGAAATAGCATCTGTTTTTAATGATTTCTTTGCCACAGTGTTCACTTGCGACAATGGAAGCAACCCAGCACTCAGCTCTAAAATTTCCGCTGACAATGTGGCACCACTTACGACTATAGATTTCAGCCCGGCCATAGTTTTAAACGCTCTCAAGAAACAAAAACCTAGCACTTTTTCCGGTCCTGATGGTTTACCCAATTTGTTACTAAAGCGTTGCGCCAATTCATTAGCTTTACCACTAAATATAATATTTGAATACTCTTTTAAATCTGGAGTCCTACTGCAGTGTTGGAAAAAAGCCTATGTTTTGCCTATTCATAAAAAAGGTTCTTCAACTGATCCAAACAACTATAGGCCAATCTCACTTACCTCAACTTCCTGTAGAGTTATGGAACAAATAGTCAATAGCAAAATTGTCGATTTTTTGATTAGTAACTTTTTAATTTCTAAACATCAACATGGCTTTATCAGAAAGAGATCATGCACGACGAACATACTTGAATGCTTACATGATTGAACTTCCAACCTTCAGGCCAGAGCTGTGACGGATGTTATATATTTTGATTTCCGTAAAGCTTTTGACTCAGTCTCACACGCTAAGCTTTTAACTAAACTAGAAGCTTATGGTCTTGCTGGCAACCTTTTTAACTGGGTCAACAACTTCTTGACTGGCCGGAGTCAATGTGTAAAGCTATACAACAATGTATCTCCAGAAAAACCTGTAACAATTGGTGTTCCTCAAGGCAGTGTTCTAGGTTCTACTTTATTTTTGCTTTTTATCAATGACGTTGTTGATAATTTTGATAATCTGAATGTTACTGCAAAACTATATGCTGATGATATCAAGATTTACTCCTGCCGTTCAACAACCGAACCCAATAACGACTTAAGCAGTGCTGTCTCGAGACTAGTAGAGTGGAGTACAAAATGGCAGCTCAACATGGCAGCCGATAAATGCTTCGTTTTTCAAATCGCTAATAACAAAAATGCGATGGTAACTTCATACTCTATTGACAACAATAATCTCAAGGTTGTTGACTATAATAAGGATCTAGGCGTTGTAGTTGATAGTAAGCTACGGTCTGATAAGCAAATTTTTACAATAATTTATAGAGCCCAAGCAAAAACTTGTTTAATTTTAAGATGCTTCCACTCTCGCCACAAGCAGCTTATGAAGACGGCTTTTTGTGTATACGTCCGACCGTTATTGGAACTTTGCAGTGAAGCCTGGTCACCTCACCTAAAATATTTGTGTGACGACATAGAAAAAGTCCAGCGATCTTTCAATAAAAGACTAGAAGGTCTCAGAAACGTCTCTTACGTAAATAGACTGAAAGTTCTCAACCTGCAGTCATTGAAGCAACGCCGTCTTGAAATTGATCTGTTGCTGTGCTATAAAATTATGCACCAGCTTGTCGACACCCTACTGACCAAGGCACTGATACAATCTTCAAGCCACCGTACAAGAGGCCATCCCTACCAGCTTTACAAAATTCTATCCACGTCTGACTGGGTCAAGTATTTCTTCACCAACAGAATAGTGGAAGCTTGGAACAACTTGCCTCCTAGTGTTGTGAAGACCAAGTCTTCAGAAGCTTTCAAAACCCGCTTAAAAGAACATCTTGCTTCGTCTTCAACTGGTTCCTAACTTTTTTAGTTATTTTGCAATTTATGTTTTTTTTTCTTATTTTTTTGTTTTTTTTAATGTTTTTGATAGTATTAGTAGCACTATGTGTGCTTCTGTCTTTTTCACAAAATAAATAAATAAATTGTTATGATGTTTATTTGTCCAGAAATCAGGTATCGATTTCCAGAATGTAACTGGTTTTAGAAAAATAATATAACTAGAAAAGTTAAGCTTCAACTCATTAATATCTTTAATAACTGGGAAGTTACTTTTAGGGAAATAGTTCATCGATATTAATTTATATACATATATATATATATATATATATATATATATATATATATATATATATATATACATACATACATACATACATACATACATACATACATACATACATACATACATACATACATACATACATACATACATACATACATACATACATACATACATACATACATACATACATACATACATACATAAATACATACATACATACATACATACATACATACATACATACATACATATATACATACATATATACATACATATATATATAAATATATAACATAAATAAATAAATAAGATGAAACAAAAATTGACTTAAACTATTTAAATAATTATTGAACTCTTCTTTATAAAAAAAAAATACTTCTCTGCTTGCACGTGCACATAGCCATCTTTTATTAGTATCAGTATCAAGTTCTCCTGTATCGGATTTAACAAAAATGCTTCCTGAACGATAACTCTTCGCATGGGCAAGAACGCTCAATTTCTTTAATTAAACAAATATGTAGAAATAAAAGTATTAAAATAATAAATATTAGTATAGGTATTAAAATATCAAATAGGTTATATGTATACAATAATTAAACACAAATATAATATTTAAAAAGTTTATTTCTCGAAAAGTTGTTTTTTTAATTTCGTACTAAATTTCTATATCAATTTTGATTCAAACAGTCACAAAATATTTACTGCAAAATGTTTTAATTTCAGCTTCACAATGTTCGATGCGCATTTTTTTAGATAAAATCTTTTGACTTATAACTTTTATAACTATACTGTCATAAAGTCCAATCAAAATTGTATTATCAAAAAACAATTATTTAGTTACCTATGCTACTTTGCTAATCGCAAGAAAATATTGATCACTCTTCCAAGTCAAAGCCACAGTAAAAAAAGCGCTTTAAGTGGTTTTATTGAAAATTCCTGATTATAAATTTAACAATTTACAATCTTACAACTCACATTTTACAATTAAGAAAACTGTAAATTTGTTGCTCAAATGTTTCATATTTAAAATTACATTTATTGTTATTTCTGTTAAACAGTAGCAGAGAAGCGATTATTTTATTTTAGATGGAAATTTTAACCTATGAAAAGAATTATCTCAAATGAAAACAATTAAACTAATCGCTTCCAACAAAAACTTTTTTGGCACAAATATTATTAAAAAATCCAAACTCTCTACAGTGTCTAGTTTATCAGTATATTTTTTCACTAGCCGAACAGCCAGCCGTTAAAAATGTATTTTTTTTAAACAAGTTTTAAAAAACTTGTTAAAAAAAGAACAAAACAAGAAAAAACTTTTAAAAACCCCAGACAATATACAAGTAAAAAACGTGTGTGTTCGAAACTAAATTTTGAACTGCTGAAGCAAAATTTGGTATTAAAGTGTTTTTATTAAAAAAAATTATTTTCCGTTTTATCAGTTAAAACAAGTATAGGAAAACACGAGTTTTTCAAAACAAACTTTGATTTTAAATGCACTCAATTTAGAAATACGAAAGATGTTCAAATTAAGTGTTTTTTTAATTGAATCATATATTGTCATCAATACACACACACACACAAACAGAGATTGTAACCTAAATACAAGTTTGTAAAAAAGAGTTAAGTAAACAATTAAAAGAAAAAACTAGTTTTTCAACACAAACTTTTATTTCGAATACACTAGATTTAGAAATACGAAAGATGTTCAAATTTAGTTTTTTTTAATTGAATCATGTATTGTCATCAAATATAAAGCTATGCTGAAAGTTTCAGCTACCTAGCTAGTCAAAAAGCCAGTTACATTTTACTTGCAAGATTTGCGTACAGAGAAAGCCGCACACGCACACAAACAGAGATTGTAACCTAAATAAAAGTTTGTAAAAAGAAACTTATCAATCTCAAAGAGCAATTGAGTGTACAATGCCCGGGTTTCGTAAAGGTTTTTGTATCGTTTTTCTCTTCCGCTCCCGCTTGCTCTCCGGTTCCCGCTTGCTCTCCCGATTTCGCTTGCTCTCCAGGTTTCCGCTTGCTCTCCCGTTCCCGCTTGCTCTCTTGCTCTCGCTTGTTCCCACGCCCGATGTTTTTAGAGGTTTTTCTATTGTTTTTCTTTCTCCGCTTGCTCTCACGTTCATCAAATTAGACCGTCTCTCGACCGCTACTCTCTTAAAACTATCGTCCAAGCACTTGTTCTCTCAAGACTGGACTACTGTAATGCTGTCCTCGCAGGACTTCCAGTTACGACTCTTCGCCCCTACACCTCTGTTTTTTACTCAGCTGCTCGTCTGGTGGCTCTTACTTTTTGCCGGGATCTTTTTGCCAATCTTACGCCAACTATGCTGGCTTCCTATTTTTTCCAGGATCATCTTCAAGCTCTGTTTTCTTATCTATAACATCTTCAAAAATCGCTTTCCAATATATCAACTAGAGTCCCTCACTCTATGCTTTGATTGCCCCGGCAGACAGAGACTTCGCTCCTCCTCCCGACGGGATCTTACTGTTTCTCGGTCTCATCGCGCCTTCTCAGACAGAGCATTTTCCGTTGCAGGACCGACAGCTTGGAACGCAATACCCACATGTATTAGAAAATCTTCAACCCTGCCTGAATTTAAAATTAAAATAAAAACATACATGCTTTCTACAATAGTACCATAGCTTACTTTTCCTACGCTATCGCTGTCGATCAAAATTTACATATTTTTTTAAATACGTCTGGGAGTGAATTTTGGGCTATATATTATTTAGAATTGGCTTAATGGATTGAGCAAAATAATTGATAAGCTCTATGATTACAATAATAAACAACATAAGAACTACAATACATATTTATGTTGTTTAGTCATGGTTGGAGTTTAAATTTGGAAAACGCTATTCTGATAACAGGGAGTTCTTGTTATATAAAAGTAATCTTGGGTTATTTTTGGATTTCTAGATAAGCTATTATGGACGAAATTGCAAAATTTAAATTCACGGATTAGTACTTTCGCAAATCGGCTCGCCGGCTAATCTGGCGACTTTTAATACAGAGTGTTTCTGATGTACCGTATTTTAGCGCATATAAGCCGCGGCTTATACAATTTTTTACAAACGTTAGAATTAACAGGAGGCTTATAGACGGTAGCGGCCTATTCAGGAACTTTTTACACATAATGCTGACACTGAGGTTCATTTTTTTTCAAGTTTACATAGAATACAACTTAAAAACAGATGTGATATTTACCAAAATTATAAGTATTTAATGTATCCAGTTAGTTCATTGATAATAAAAAAAAACTGATCATATAATTCTCCTGCTAGTCAACTTGCGCTAGATCAAATCACCTCAAAAAATTACTTTAAAGATAGCTAGCTTGGTTTTCAATATAATGATGTCTGGTTCACCAAAGTACATCACTGCCTTCGTGACCAGCACAACAATAGTGACAAGACGATCCTTCGTTTGATCGGCTGACCAACTCACCCTTAACACCCCAAGACCACGCCTCACGATATTTGGAGGGCGGTCTTTCCCTTCCGTAGGACCTGCTTTCTGAAAGTCCTTCCGCCGGACGTGCTCAAGTGTAAATTTTTATTGACGAGTAGTTATGGCTATAAGACTCTGAATGAGTTTAGCAGTTTTTTTTTATTTTTTTTTTACTTTTCAGAAGAAGCTAGAAAATTACATTTGAAAGAAAATCTTACATGCAACACCGATTTATGGTAAATGATATATGAGGTGCATGAAATTCAGGGACGTAAATTGGTGAGGGCATTTGTCTCCCCCCCCCTGATTTTCAAAATTAAAAATATTTTTACTTAGAATTTACTATATATTTTTTAAATTTTATCTTTGCTCAACCTAGTGATGATTCATTTGAATGTATTAGAATTTTTCTGGCGTGAGTAGACAATTTGCTCCCCCCCCTGCTTTCCAAAATTTAAATTTTTTTAACCTAAAGTTTACTATATAATTTGTTAATTTTTACTTTACTTAACCTCGCGACATGATACTTAAAAACTTAAAACTCAAAAAGTAAGATTAGCGATTTTTCGAAAAGCAGCTGTTGAACAGTGTTTGATAAATCCATTATAAGCATTTATAATATAACAAATAATTCAAATAAAAATGACCTGTTGATATGAGTGGTTTTTCAATAAACTAATAAATTCACTAATTTTTTTCTAGTACGAGCTATCTGCTTTAGTTAACCAAAATAATCCCTCGCAGAAGATCCGACTTGCAGAGCGGAACCAATACAACTAAAAATCTATATATTAGGAATGGGACGGATCCGAAAATTTGAGATCCGCGGATCCGAATCCGAATCTTGATGCTGGATCCGTACGGATCCGAATCCAAGTAGCAAGCATTTAAAATTAATTAAATGCCTAAACTAAATGCATATATGTTGCTATCAGCTAATTAAAAGCAAATTTTTGTTGACAACAAAGCAGTTCTATTAGTAATATTAAACAAAGTTACAAATAGCAGCAGTTTTCCAAATTTTTTTAAATCAAAATGGCTGATTGAAAAAAATTTGAAAAAATTTGACTATTTTAAAAAAGTAGATCAAGCATAAATACCTCCATAATCTTATAGGCTCATAGATCTATTTCGGCCATTTTTGCCATCTCCAGAGCCGTTTATTTTTTTTTTATAAAATGCAGTGACCAGAAAGTAAAAGATACAAGTAATTAAAAGGAATTAAAGTACAATTTGAATAAAATTTAAATTCATTAAGTACAAATGTAACAACATAAAAAATATTTAAAATAAATTAATTATAATAATAACAGTAATAACTAAATAAATGAGATCAGTTAGCAAAGCTCTTCATCAACATATATTCACAATCTATTAAAAGAGAAAACCATTAAATGCATTAAACAGCTTCGTTCCATGTCCGCTCCAATGCTCGGTCAACCACAAAAGAATAATAATATTTCCCAACGAGCTTTTCGAAACGCATCACCACTCGTATGGAATTCTACTTCCAAGAGGCTTTTCATGTCTCTTTGTGATTTTTCACACATTTTATTATTTTGTTGAAAACTGCGATCTTACTTTGAACCTTTAGGATTTTATTATTGTTTTATCACCGGTCGGGTACATGAGGGCGCCTCCGTTGCTTGCCTACGGCGCTTTATAAATGTATTATTATTAACTGTGTGTATATGTATGTTCTTTATGCATTGCTACTAGGGCTGAACCGATAATCGGTTCGGCAAATTGGTTCGGCCGAGTATCTTAAAATCGGCATTACTCGGCGATCGGCTCTAAAACACAGTCGAACCGAGTATTTAAAAAAATTTCTAAACAATTCACGCACCAGATATGTATTCCGCAGTACGGGCGCGTATGCAACTGGACAAGTACGAATAACCTAATTGCGTTTCTTTGTCCAACAGCGCACTGGATATATGACGATTGGAACCGAAGATATGCATTCTTCCGACTACAGGTTTTAGAAGTTCGCCATACTGGTAAGTTGATTGGGAATCATCTCGAAAAAATTCTACGAGAATGGAATATCAACGACGATCAGAAAGGAATACTTGTGCGTGACAATGGTTCAAGATTGAAAGTCGCCGCACATCGAGCCGGTTTTCAAGATCTTGGATGCTACATTCACATTATACAACTTGTCGTGAATGAAGGACTAAAGCCGTCGACTCAGAAAGCTGTGGGAGACTCGATAGCCGTTACACAATCCATCGTAGGACACTTCCGGCATTCTACGAAAGCTACAGAGACATTGCAGAAAATCCAAGTAAGTTTACAAAATGCTGACATTGATGCCGGGCCATATCCACAGCACCGACTTATCCAGGATGTCCAGACACGATGGAATAGTACATGTTGGAACGTCTATAGGAACAAAAGAAAGCTATAAGATTTTATTCGCTTGAAAATGACATTGCAACGTTAACTCCAAACCAGTAGAATTTGATAGAGAAATATCATCCCTCTTTGACCCTTTGAACAAGAAACGAAAAAAGCAAGTTTAGGAACTTCTTCTGCTGAAATGATTATACCAAGCATTCGGATGTCATCTCTGTTTTTACAGAAACCAATAAATCTTGATAATGATTTCGGAATCAACAAAATGAGAACGCAAATTTTGAAAGACCTGACATCTCGATTTGCTGAAATTGAACAGAACAAAGTTTGTGTCTTAGCAACATGTCTTGATGAGACCCGTGAAAATGCCAGTAGATGGCTCATGGAAGAAGCATTACATGAATTTAATAAAAAACAGTCACAACCCAGTGATATCAAAGACGAAGCAACAAATCTCAATCACAGTGGAAATCCAGCAGTTGATGTAGCTACACAGAGTAAACCAGCACTATTTGATTATTGGGCATTGCTGGTTGATACTAAACAAGCATCAACAGCTGCGGAAGTAGACTGCAGGTACCTGTGTCAACAGGAAGTCACCAACTATTTGGCAGAACCATTGAAACCTCGTGCGTCGTTACCCGCAGCTCCTGCATATAATTTACTGAATAGCGTGTGGACATTTGTATCCAAATCTTGCTCTTGTTGCCCGTCGTTTTCTTTTTAGAACAAAACCTTCAAGCGTTGACACTGAGCGCGCATTTAGCACTGCAGAGAACATTTATAATGACAAAATATCGTGTCTATCTGCGCAGAAAACTGAAATGTTGCTTTGTCTAAAGAAAAACCTGCCTATATTAAATTTTGAGTATTAATTAATTTGTTTGCAAACATAAGTTCTTTTATAAATTGACTTTTCGTTCTTTTAGATTGAACAGACGGTCAATATATATATTTTCTTGTTGCGTGCCATCAGTCAGATCTAGTCAACAAAAAACAATGTAATCATCATTCGTTAATTAGGCATAAAATTGATACAATTCACAAAAAATTATGCTATGTTTAATACTCGGAATCGGTACTCGGTATCGGCCGAAAAGGCCCGTAATACTCGGTACTCGGGTACCGAGTAAAATTTCAAACTCGGTTCAGCCCTAATTGCTACACCATTCATTCGATTGTAATAAAATGTTTACACAACCTTGAGAGTCAATGGGAGACACTGATAGTAAAAAAATTGAATCGGTCACAAAATGAGCGGAACGGGAGCAGGAAAACGAGCGGAAACGGAATGGAAAAGCAAGAGAGAGCAGGAAAACGACCAAGAACGGGAAACCGTCAGTAATCGGGAAAGCGACCGGAAGCGGGAAAGTAACAAGGAACGAGAGAGCAAGCGGGAACGAGAAAGCGACCGGGAGCGGGAAAGCGACCGAAAGCGGGAAAGCAACCAGGAACGGGAAAGCGACCGGGAGCGGGAAAACGATATATATATATATATATATATATATATATATATATATATATATATATATATATATATATATATATATATATATATATATATCCACTCGCGCTCATTTTCTCTCTTCCACTTTTACACACTTTTAATTAACTTGACTTTTCTGTCTGTTTGTCTGTCTATCTGTCTGTCTGTCGTCAAATTTTGCAATCGATTTTAAACTAACAATGTATCACATTATTGGTAATGAATACGATGTTACTTGATAGGAAATACTTGATAGAAATTACTTGATATATATATATATATATATATATATATATATATATATATATATATATATACTAGTGGGGGGTGCCCGCGTTGCCCGAAGTTTTTAGAAGTTTTTCTAATGTCTGTCTCTCTCGCTCAGGTTTCCTTTCCCGCTTGCTTTCCCGGTGGCTTTCCCGTTCCCGGTCGCTTTCCCGTTCCCGGACGCTTTTCTTGTTCCCGCTCACGCTTGCTTTCCCGTTCCCGCTCACGATTGCTCTCCTGTTCACGTTCTCGGTCATTTTTTCTTTTTCATTCTGTCCTAACTTTTTAGCTTTTCAAAACGTAAAATAGATTTGCTAGAACTGGCTAAAACTTGCTTGAAGCCTTCAAACGTTGTTACGTAAACTAAACATGAATACTATTACGCATTGTATATTCTTCGAAATAAGGCTATCTTGGCCGAATTTTTCAAAACCTTTTCTTAGTGAGCGCCTAAAACTCAAGAGAAAGATATGTTCCAAATTTCATTACAATCCGTTCATTGGTTTTTGCGATTATATATATATGTATATATATATATATATATATATATATATATATATATATATATATATATATATATATATATATATATATATATATATATATATAAATTTTCGGATCGATTGGACAAAATTTAATTAAATAATTATTTGTGATATTTTCGTCTGTGCTAATATGTTCGTTGTTTATGTAGTAAAAATATAAAAGTGTGTTTTTAAAAGTCTTTTTTACCAATGCTTTTATTAACTCGTCGGCTCTGTTTCTCTGTCTGTTTCTCTGTCTGTTTCTCTGTCTGTTTCTCTGTCTGTTTCAAATCTTGCAATCAATTTTTGAGTCACTTCCTGATGATAGATTTTTTTCAAATTTTGCATACATGCTCAAGATAGAAGACAATGCAATATTCAATTATTAGTTTTACAATAAGTCAATTTATTGAGTTAATTTTCTTGAGGATTTTATCGAGGGGTTTCTTGAGGGTTTTCTTGAGGGTTTTCTTGGGGGTTTTCTTGAGGGTTTTCTTGAGGGTTTTCTTGACCACAAAACGCTAACCGACTGGCAGACTATTTTACCAAGTTAACACGAACCACACTCACTGACCGCGATTCTCAAGCGTGTACGAAATTTTCATGAAAATAGTTGAGATATTTAAATTCGATGCTTTTTGATGATATTTTTATTATTATTACCAATGCTTTTATTAACTCGTCGTCTCTGTTTCTCTGTCTGTCTGTTTGTTTCTCTGTCTGTTTCAAATCTTGCAATCAATTTTTGAGTCACTTCCTGATGATAGATTTTTTCAAATTTTGCATACATGCTTAAAATAGAAGACAATGCAATATTCAATTATTAGTTTTACAATAAGTCAATAAATTTAGATAATTTTAATTAATTTCGATATTTTGATATAATTAAGATATTTCGACTTTAACATAAAATAAAAGAGTAATATAATAAAAAATTGATTGCAAAATTTGTGTTTTAATTACATATAAAAGCATTGGTTTTAAAAATTCATTTTTAATTTACTTGTTATTGTTTCACTTCTTCCCAACTTTTTTAGCCCATAAAACGTAAAATAGATGTGCTAAAAGTTGCTTGAAGCCTGCAAACGTTGTTACGTAAACTAAATTTAAATTGTTTTACGCAATTACCTTTGATGGTCGTACAAAAGCAATTTTGGCCTAAAAAGGGTTTTTTGGTCCCCTGAGCCGGGTAATCGGAGTAGGGATTCTAAACTTTCTTAACTTTCTTCCCCTGTATGAGAACTACCTCTTTGCAAAATTTCATTAAGATTGCTCTTGCGGTTCAGATTTCTATAACAAGTAAATTAAAAACGAATTTTTAAAACCAATGCTCTTATATGTAATTAAAACACAAATTTTGCAATCAATTTTTTTTTATATTACTCTTTTATTTTATGTTAAAGTCGAAATATCTTAATTATATCGAAATATCGAAATTAATTAAAATTATCTAAATTAATTGACTTATTGTAAAACTAATAATTGAATATTGCATTGTCTTCTATTTTAAGCATGTACGCAAAATTTGAAAAAATCTATCATCAGGAAGTGACTCAAAAATTGATTGCAAGATTTGAAACAGACAGAGAAACAAACAGACAGACAGAGAAACAGAGACGACGAGTTAATAAAAGCATTGGTAATAATAATAAAAATATCATCAAAAAGCATCGAATTTAAATACCTCAACTATTTTCATGAAAATTTCGTACACGCTTGAGAATCGCGGTCAGTGAGTGTGGTTCGTGTTAACTTGGTAAAATAGTCTGCCAGTCGGTTAGCGTTTTGTGGTCAAGAAAACCCTCAAGAAAACCCTCAAGAAAACCCTCAAGAAAACCCTCAAGAAAACCCTCAAGAAAACCCTCAAGAAAACCCTCAAGAAACCCCTCGATAAAATCCTCAAGAAAATTAACTAAATTAATTGACTTATTGTAAAACTAATAATTGAATATTGCATTGTCTTCTATCTTGAGCATGTATGCAAAATTTGAAAAAAATCTAACATCAGGAAGTGACTCAAAAATTGATTGCAAGATTTGAAACAGACAGAGAAACAGACAGAGAAACAGACAGAGAAACAGACAGAGAAACAGACAGAGAAACAGAGCCGACGAGTTAATAAAAGCATTGGTAAAAAAAACAGACAGACAGACTCACAAACATTCATTTATATATATACTAGCGGGGTTACCCGGCGTTGCCCGGGCTTTTCAGAGGTTTTTCTAATGTTTGTCTCTCTCGCTCCCGTTCCCTTCTCCACTTTCCCGTTTTCGTAGCGTTCGCGGTCGCTTTTCCGCTCTCGGTCGTTTTCCAGCTCCCGGTCGCTTTCCCGCTCAGAAGTTTTGTTATCGATTTTCTCTCTTGCTCGCGTTTCCTTCCAAGCTTGCTCTCCCGATTCCAGTCGCTTTCCGCGTTCCCGGTCGCTTTCCGCGTTCCCGGTCGCTTTCCGCGTTCCCGGTCGCTTTCCCGTTCCCGGTCGCTTTCCCGTTCCCGGTCGCTTTCCCGTTCCCGGTCGCTTTCCCGTTCCCGGTCGCTTTCCCGTTCTCGCTCACGCTTGCTCTCCCGTTCCCGGTCATGCTTGCTCTCCCATTCCCGGTCACGGTTGCTCTCCCGTTCCCGTTCCCGTTCCCGTTCCCGTTCACGCTCATTTTCTCTTTTACATTCTTTCATAACTTCTGTTAGCCTATAAAACGTAAAATAGATTTGCTAAGACTATATATATATATATGAATGTTTGTGGGTTAGTTTGTCTATTATAGAAACGGTAAAGCGACCCGGAACGGACAGCGAGCGGGAACGGAAAAGCAAGCGTGAGCGGGAATGGGAGAGCAAACGTGAGCGGGAACGGGACAGCGACCGGGAACGGGAAAACGACCGGGAGCGGGAAAGCGACCGAGAGCGGGAAAGCGACCGGGAGCGGGAAAGCGACCGGGAGCGGGAAAGCAGCCGGGAGCGGGAAAGCGACCGGGAGCGGGAAAGCGACCGGCAGCGGGAAAACGACCGAAAACGGGAAAGCGAACAGCAGTGGGAAAGCAGGTGGGAAAGGAAACGGGAGAGAAAGAGACAAACATTAGAAAAACCTTTAAAAAACCTGGGCAACGCCGGGTATCTCCGCTAGTACATACATAAACACACACACAGACACACATACATGCACATACACATACATACATGCACACATACATACGCACATACATATATATATAGTTCCCGCTCGCTCACCCGCTCCGCTCCGCTCATTTTGTGACGGATTTCAAAAAAAAATTTTATTTTTGATTTCCATTGACTCTCAAGGTTGTGTGAAAATTTCATTACGATCGGATGAATGGTGTAGCAATGCATAAAGGACATTAACATATATACATATATACATATATACATACAAACATTCATTTTTATATATATAGATATATATCTCACCTTTAAGTTTTTTTTAATATAAATGTCGTCTAATGAATTCAAATAGTATCTGTAAATAAGAGTCAATGGCTCGTTGTCTACTTTTGCCCAAATTATTTCATTCGTGGCAGTAAGTGTGATTTCTGATAAAAAAAAACATTTTTCATAGTTCAGCCATTTAAATCGTCTCGGTATTACTTTTATTAAATCCTCCATTGTTAAAAAGTAAAGCTTCTTAAAATGTTAGACCTTTCGTTTCAAAGTCAAACAATTTTATTGTAGCTCAAAACATTAAGATTGATTGACCATAAACCCATTTTCCGTCATCCAATTGATTTGAATTTTGGTCTATAGACTCGTTATAAAAAAAATAATTTGCCCAACGTCTTTTGTTGTATATGAATTAGAAACTGTTATAAAGTATTTTTTTATTGAGATTTAGCATACGCCTTATCAAGACAAGTTATTCAGTAATTCTGCCAGGCTTATAGGAATATCATTTTAAACTTTTTAGTGTGTCTTGTAGCTCAAAACATTAAGAGCAGGTCATTAAAACCTTTATATTAACTTCACATTTCTGTTTTTCTGTTTGATTGATTGATTGACTACAAACCCATTTTCTGTCCTCCAATTGATCTGAATTTTGGTCTATAGACTCGTTATAAAAAAAATTCGCCCAACGTCTTTTGTTGTATATGAATTAGAAACTGTTATAAAGTATGTTACCATAATTTGACTAAGTTATTCAGTAAGTCTGCCAGGCTTATAGGAATATCATTTTAAACTTTTTAGTGTGCAAGAAAAACGTTATTTTTTAATGTATTTTTTATTATGTAAAAATTTTAGTTTTTAGTTATTTTCTGACTGTCACAAGCAATAATACAGATAAAACCTCTACAAAAATTAAACTTTCAAGTTAATTAGTGATTGTTGCTGTTCAAATAATTAAACGAAGCAAAACACCACGCGTGAAGTACAATGTTACATTTCAACACACTCCACATTGTCGATGGGTACTTTCTTAAGCAATCATGTTATTTTGGCCTTGGCCATCATATCAAACTTTTGGAAAAACGCGGTAATTTATATCTCAAAGACGACCAAGTGCACGGCCAACAGTTGACCTTCCGTCATTGAAAGTAGATGTTTGACTTTTGCCACTCTTTCCGTTGCTAGAAATTTTCATTGTCTGTTAAACTAAAAAATTGCATTATTTCTTCAAATTGATTATAAGTCATTGCTTTGCTAATGGCAACATTATGTACGTCATGTGCTAGTTCTCAGTAACATCGTCGTATTGGGAGAAGTGCGTAACCACTGGTGAACGGAATTGCAAAAAACAGCTTTATATCGCCTTCATTCAGTTCTAAAGAATGTTTACCTTTCTGAGTGACATGTTATTTTGTTTTGATTTTAATCAACGATTTGATAATTTTGTCAAAGAATAACTCAAACAAAGCAACAGAAGTCAAATCAAGTTTGCCATAACGGAATACAAGAGTTTCAGGTTCCAACCGATTTAATCGCGTTATATTTATTACCAAGCCGGTAGCCGGGGAAATAAGCGGTAAAAGTGCTGTTGTCCGGTCGGTTTTTCCAAAACGATTAAACCATAACTATATTTAATAAAGATATATTTTCTAAAGGATTATTGTTAGGGTTAGGGTTAGGTTAGGGTTAGGCTAGGGTAAGGGTTAGGGTTTAATTTTAGACTTGCAACCACCGGGGCAATAGCAGCGACCATTTAATCGTGGCAAGTCTTCTTTTACCTACTTTCGTGTAATGTGAGTAAAACAAACTTTTTGCTTTTTGATTTTTTAGCTGGCGGAGGCATCTCTGTTTCAGATCCTGAGCTCTCGCCATTCTCGCTAGTGATATGAGACTAAAAGGTTCAACCGTTGCCAGTGACTCAGATTCAAGCTGTTATTTTTAGAAGTTATTGTAGTCACCTTTATTGTCTTTATCACCGCTATCTCCACGACTACAGTTTGTATTGACAGGAGGTGCAATGTAGATATCAGTTTGAGCTGCTTATTGAAATGAATTGTTGTCAGATTCCAACATAGATGAAACTTCATGTAATTTGAATCGACGTTGGGATGTTTAAGCAGATCTGTAATATAAATTAAATTAAAAACTATTAACTGTTATAACTATAAGCCATTAGTAAAACACATATAACTAGTAAATTACTAGTGTCCCCAAAATTACAAAATCCGATTAGAAAAAAAATTATAAATGTATCAATCTTACCTCGAACAAGAGTCCATTTCAAAAAGGCGAATATTCCGGAACACACAAAAACAACAGCAAATAAATGTCAAACAAAGTTTTTATAAACGTCGAGGACTGTAGATACGTTTAGATATGAACCAGCCTAATAAACGGAGTCATCTTTTTATTTAATTTGATCACTATTTTAAAAATTACAATGAATTAAAGAGGTGTAACACTTTTTGGAACACTAGGCACGAATGGCTTAACGTTGACGTTTGTCGCCATGTGTCGCCAGAAAAAAGCAAATAAAGTAGACTAGCAGATTGCTTTTTTATCAGATTTTTCAATAAAATTTATTAAATTGAGGTAATAAATTGGAGTTTGTGATGGGTGCCGCAAGAATTTTGACAAACATTTAAATTTTCTAGGATTTATCAAGGCTCGACTTCACAACGCCAAAAATCCAAAACGCATTTTTACTGCCACCTGCTTAGTGACATACAGATTTTTCGTGTTAAATAACAGAAACTGGTAATCATTTACTTTGACGGGTTGCGGGATTAATGAATGTTTGTAGAGTGACTTCTATAGGCCAAGACCGTCCATGTAAATGATTACCAAAAAATATTGAATAAACTTTATTCGATTAAACAGTAACTAATAGCTGCTTTTTAAAAATGTCACAATTGATTTTACTCACTCATCATCAAATCATCCCACGCAATATCTTCAAGGTTTCCTAACAGTAAAATAACAATTGCATAATTTCATACAAGATTAACATATAAGAAAAAATTACCATTGATCTCTAAAAATTTTCCAGTAAATAAAACCACAAGCCAGCAATAGGCAACTACATTGATGCTTTGAAATTTTAAAGAAATAAACATTTTACAAATATTTATATTAATAGAAATGACCTTATAGATAAATAAAACTAAGTAATGTTTAGACTTTGACGTCATTTAACGCTGTGTGAATGAATGAGCGTCGTTACCTAAAATATTACAGGCTCACGTGATCTACCATCTATTTTAATAGATTTTGTATATATTATAATATATATATATTATATATATATATATATAATATATTATATATTTTTATATATTTATAATCTATTTTAATAGATTGTTTATATAGTGATAGCCCAGAAAATTTGCGAATGGTTTGGTTGTGAAAACAATCAAACAAAATGTGTATAATGAAGTGAAGTGTGGAACAGGCTCACGTGATCTACAATCTATTTTTATCTCCCTTGTTTTTTCCACTTTCACCATAGTCGTCGCAACCTGGGGGAACAGGGGGACATGTCCCCTTCACAATTGTTGAGGTGGGGGACAACAATGTATTTGTCCCCCCTCCCCCACTTTTACAATATCATGGGTTTTTTACTTTAGGCCATAAAATTCGAGACCCCATTTGAGCAGTTCTTTCAATATAATCTTGTGATGAAGTAGTATAACAAGATGTGCGCATGGAGAATGAGACCAGAAACGTCAAGCTTCAGGCAATTACTTAAGGTTTGTTCTAAATATGACGACGCCTTAGCTGAAAGGCTGCGTCGATCCAAACCTCTTACTCATCCAGAAATTCAAAAAGAGATGTTATCTTTCATGGCTGATCAATTGCAGCGTAATCTCGTGGATGGGATAAATTGTCGAAATATGGCTACTACGCCTTAATTGTTGATGGTACAACTGATACCACCGTACGGATCAGTTGTCCATCTGCACCAGGTTTGTAAATGACAAAGAAGAAATGAAGAAATCTTTTTGGAGCTCTACACTGTTCCATCTTCTTCTGCGGCAATGACAGTTGGTTTTATTGAGGATTCTTTACTGCGTTACAATCTATCTTTGCTGGGACTCCAAGGGCAGTGATTTGACGACCTTAAAATTACTAAAATGTCTATATGCTTAGCGAAAAACCTCGGCCCGTACCACCTTGATTTAAGGCTGAAATAACGGCTTGGCCCGACCGGTAATAAACTGGACTCAGCTACTTTTAACCGGCACAAAACCTCAAAATACTAACTTTTACATCTGTAATGCTTGCAGTTGTTGAGTAGCAGTTATTTTAAAATCAAATAACCCTTATTTTGACCTCACATTTGAAGTCATGGAAACCAAAGTTTTAGAAAATGGTGAAACACTTATATCGTTATTTTTTGAGGCGCTGGTGGCAGAGCGGCAGAGCGTTCGCCTGTCGATCGTTGGGTTGGCAGTTCAAATCTCGCCGGCGTCACCAGCTTAACTCCCTTAAGCAAGGAGTTCACTCGCATTTGCTAAAGGGGTAGGCGCCTAGAAATGGCTTCCTTTGCAAGTACCCTGCCTCTCTCGCCTTGAGCAGGACTTGTCTTGATAAGGCGTTTGCTAAAGCTCAATATAAACAAGTAAATTAAAAACGAATTTTTAAAACCAATGCTCTTATATGTAATTAAAACACAAATTTTGCAATCAATTTTTTCTTATATTACTCTTTTATTTTATGTTAAAGTCGAAATATCTTAATTATATCGAAATATCGAAATTAATTAAAATTATCTAAATTAATTGACTTATTGTAAAACTAATAATTGAATATTGCATTGTCTTCTATTTTGAGCATGTATGCAAAATTTGAAAAAATCTATCATCAGGAAGTGACTCAAAAATTGATTGCAAGATTTGAAACAGACAGAGAAACAGAGACGACGAGTTAATAAAAGCATTGGTAATAATAATAAAAATATCATCAAAAAGCATCGAATTTAAATATCTCAACTATTTTCATGAAAATTTCGTACACGCTTGAGAATCGCGGTCAGTGAGTGTGGTTCGTGTTAACTTGGTAAAATAGTCTGCCAGTCGGTTAGCGTTTTGTGGTCAAGAAAACCCTCAAGAAAACCTTCAAGAAAACCCTCAAGAAAACCCTCAAGAAAACCCTCAAGAAAACCCTCAAGAAACCCCTCGATAAAATCCTCAAGAAAATTAACTAAATTAATTGACTTATTGTAAAATTAATAATTGAATATTGCATTGTCTTCTATCTTGAGCATGTATGCAAAATTTGAAAAAAATCTATCATCAGGAAGTGACTCAAAAATTGATTGCAAGATTTGAAACAGACAGAGAAACAGACAGAGAAACAGACAGAGAAACAGAGCCGACGAGTTAATAAAAGCATTGGTAAAAATACTGAATAATAATTTTTACATCTGTAGCATTCACAGTTTTTTAGTAGCAGTTACTTTAAAAACCAAGTAATCCTATTTTCCACCCCACATTTAAAGTCCTGGAAACCAAATTTGTAAAAAATGGTGAAACACGTATATCATTATTTTTAGATTAGAAAATAAATAATGATTTTTATTTTTGTTGTCTTTTTATTTTTTATTTTTCAAGAAGAATCCATATACCAAATTTCAAAATCTCCTCAGTCAGGACATGTTCTTTTTTATATATATATATATATATATATATATATATATATATATATATATATATATATATATATATATATATAGATGTATGTATGAATGTATGTATGTATGCATGTATGTATGTATGTATGTATGTATGTATGTATGTATGTATGTATGTATGTATGTATGTATGTATGTATGTATGTATGTATGTATGTATGTATGTATGTGTGTGTATGAGTGTGTATGTATGTATGTGTGTATGTGTGTATGTGTGTATATGTATGTTAGCAATTTCGCACAACGCGGTAAGGAATCAGGAGTTGCTAACTTAAGTTAGTGCGAGCAGGCGTATAATAAGTTATTATGCAATTGTACAATGTCAGTCCTCAAGATCAAAAGAGGCGGCGCTGCATTCGAAAACTAATAATGAAATTTTTATAAAAATCCGTCATTTTTGACGGACTTTATCTTATATATATAGATTTGTGTAACTTCCAACTAATCCAACCACTTAAATGGCAATTTCAGTCCTTTCCGATCCTTCAGGAAATCTTAACCTACGAAAAACAACTCGCACCTGTTAGGTGTTGACAATAAAACGTTCACTTTTAAAATTCCACCTTTATAGATGGTTCATAAACTTTATAGATAATCCACCAGAGGTGTTCACGACGCTCTAAAACATTTTGTTTGGAACTAATTGCCGCAAAATGTGTTGTGGCGATGTGTTGCGTTCTGAAAGCAGGGCGGATTACGATTATTTTACTTGTTTTACAAATGGTTAAACAATTTATTAAATTGTGTTCTCTATATAAACTTTTAACCCATAAAAGTGATAAAAGACCTTTAAAGTTAAAAAGCATCCTGAGTTTATTTTGATAAAAATAACATTTAATTTACGATTAAAAATTTGCGTTCAAGCATTTGTCCCGGTAAAACTTTTCTTTAATCACTTTTGTTAGTGCCGCTGTAACTTTTTCTTGTTGATTATCCAGCCAATGTCTCTGGGTTTCAGTGAAAGCTTAATTCATGGTTGAGTCTTTCCTGGTGCTTACCGGTTATCATTTTAACAAACAATAACCGGTTTTCCGATTACCATTTAAAATCCCTACTTTATACAGTTTATACCATTTACAAATATTTTAATATTTGTTATGTGTTTGGTTGAAATAATTGCAGAAAGCAGCTCTTTCAAAGCTACTTACATTGTTCTATGTTTGTAGTGAAATTAAAACATTTACTTTGTGAGAAAAGAAAATACATTGAAATAGTTTTATAAAAAATTACAACTTTGTAGTTGACGAATGTTTTACTGTTCCTATCTTTAATGGTGTTTTATTGATCTCCAATTTGTTTCAGCTGACAGTTGTTGAACGTCAAATCTTTGATTTCCTTGGGTATTTGTGGTCTTGCATTGTTGCCAATTTTTTACAGGTATTTTTAAAGTTTTAATTTATATAGAAGTCAACTTTATTATTAATTATATTAAATTCACATTTGATTTAAGATGATTTTTGTGATTATTGGTATTTTTGGAGTTATTCATCATCGACGAATAGCAATAATCATGGTATGTCCAATATTTGGAATGTACATTATTCTACATGTAGGTAAAAATAACATTAAGTTTTGTTATTATTTCAGAACTTAGTTTTCAGTTGGATTTGGATTGGCTGGAATGTGTTTGTCATATGCTTATATTGTAAAGCTGGATATCTTCAAGATGTTCGGCTGTTACTATTTACATATGCTGTTCAGAATCAAAAGCTTTTTCTTTGTTTGATTTCATTAAGAAACTCTAATGCATTTGCTAGCACCAAAGACCAATAAAATTAAATGCATCTTGTTTTTATTATTTTTCACTTTTAATGAAATTAGAATAAATGTTTTATAATTAAATTCAATGTAACCAGAAACAATTTTGAAAAAATATTTATAGAAAATATAAACAGCTTAATTATGCAAAGCAAATATAAACAGTATTTTTTTATTTGGATTTTAAAACAATAATGAATGTTATGCCATAAAAAGTAAATAATTTCACTTAATCAATCTAGAATATTCTATAACACATAGCTATCTTATTTAATCAGTGTATAACATTTTATATATTAATTTTTATAATAAACAAAGGAAACTGTTAGGAAATTTAAAAAATCAACTTACTTTTTCAAGTTAAAAAAACTACTTTCATTTTTGAGTGCCACTTACATAAAAGACCAGCGGCCTCTTCACAATGTTGGCAGCTTGGACCAGCAGTGTATACAGTGTTTTCCTGCGCTGCTGACAGCCCCGCACAATACTCATTAGCTCCACTAGCCATGCACAATACTCACTAGCTCCACAAGCCCCGCACACTACTCACTTGCTCCACAAGCGCATAAAGAACTTCAACCGCCAACCGTAGTCGGTACTCATTTATCGACCATTAAAGATGAAATGCTGAGTTGACATGAGCACATGCGAGTTAGTTTCTTGCTTAAGGAAATCACATGCCCGAACCTGGTATTGAACCCGGGTATTCCGGATATCCAAACCGGTGTCTAAACCAACAGACTAACACGTCTTTTGTTCTTGAAACTATTGCTATCACATCATCATAAATGTTTTTTCTAACAAAAAAATTGATAAATTATAAAATACATGCATACATACATACATACATACATACATACATACATACATACATACATACATACAGACATAAGAAATTATACATGCGTAAATGCACATATATAACTTTATGAACAATAAAATTTCAGGTTAGCTCTGCATTGAATATGGGAGGAGGAGGACAGAGCTGGTGGTTTGTTCAAAATTTGACTTGTACAAGAGGATCATCATCATCATTACTACAGTCATCATCATCATCATTAGTAACAGCATCAAAAAACTGCATAGAGATCATCCATTCATCTGTACAGCTGCTTATAACAGTTTGTATGATTAGTTGTGATTAATGTACATGACAAACTAATTAAAAAAATCAAGTAACAAGATGATTTGTGTCTTAAATATTTTGTGTTACTGAAACACTTAAGCTGTTTGCATGCCTTTTATGTGAATAGAGTGCATCTAACTTCTTTAATGAAGTTGTTAGTCAGTCAACTTTTCCAAAGAAAAAAAGATGGAATAGACTATCAGAAGACAGTTCTTGCTATTGTGTGGTCAGCATGATGATATTGAATTATCCGACAGAGTCTGAGTGATTATTTGTTAATAAGGTAATGTGACAAACAATCCTGATATAGATATTACACTCAGAGGCATTTACCAAATGATAATTAGAAATAACCAATTATCGCTCTATAATCTGTGTCGGCCCTTTTGCCAATATAATCGGTATTGACCTTTTCACAATCTGTACCAAGTGATGATCTGTAACAGCCAATTAGTGCTATTTTAAGCATTTTTCCTCAACTTCACAAGACCATTGAATTCCACGACAAAGTTTGTAAACACATTTGACCTACTTCCCAGTATGCTTTTGATCTGAAATTTGGATTATAGTTGAATTCAGGGTACCATTACAATATTAATTAAAAAATAATATTTAAGTTTTAAATTAGGATA
Organism: Erpobdella octoculata; assembly: GCA_963978895.1. Lineage (NCBI taxonomy): Eukaryota > Metazoa > Annelida > Clitellata > Hirudinida > Erpobdellidae > Erpobdella > Erpobdella octoculata. Next base: position 21,714,919 of record OZ022243.1, on the reverse strand, counting down.
TATGATATATTTCACTGGCAATAGATGACAGTCAAAATTATTAAGTTTGAAACTAATTATTAATTGAATAAAAGTAAAATTCCTAACAAATTAATAAAATAAAAATTGAAAGATTAGGACTTCATAAATTTTAAACAACAAAAAATTTTAAACAAGTAATAACTTTAAAAATAAAACACTTTTATAAAATGCTCTATAAAGTATAAAATAAATTTATAAACATAAAAGCATGGAGTGTTTTCTTCTCTACTACTACAATCTCAATGATTGCGTCCCACGCTTTTATGTTTATGATTTATTTCTAAAAATTTATAAGAGCATGTTTTTATTTTTTTAAAATTATTATTTATTAATCTTGAAAAATACAGTAACAAATTATTTAGTCCATGGAGCCATATAAATCATTGTTGTCATTTTCTAGCTTTCCGTAAATGATATTAAATTTTTTTATTTATTTTAATGGGCTTTTAAAAGTTTTTCCTGTTTTGATAGTTAGTATAGCAATTTAAGTTTAACTTGTATTTTTGCAGATTGTATGCTTTGCCTCTGTTTTAAATTACTCAAGACTTGAATCTGAACTAACCAAAGAATCTGGTGAGTCGACAAAATATAAATAATGACAATTTTCTTGTTGTTTAAAAAGTTGATTTTTTTTTAAATTAAATTTTTTTATTAAAAGCAAGTCAATCTATTGAGGATGAGTTAGAATACATTCATGTAAGGAGACCTACTTCTGGAGCATTAAATAGGTTCTTTGCTAATTCTTTCAATTTCTTACTCTTCAAACAAGGTTATTTTCTTCTCTGAAAGTGAATTATCCGTTATATTTGTTATTCATGAATATGCAGATCATTTGTCAGACAAACAGCTGATTTAAGTATAAATGATCCTCGTAAGGAACAGAACTACTTTCCTCAAAAAAATGTCAGAGATGTACAAATAGTTTCAACAAGATTGAACAATAGTGTACCAGCTGCTAATTCGATCTCAGTTTTTTCCGACGGTAATTTCAGAAAAGGTTCAAGCCATTTTTTTCCTTCAGAAGAAGTACAGTTTAAAAAGACTTTTAACAAATTAGTAAGAAGTCTTTTGTACAAATATTTATGGAAAATAATTTTTATTTATTTATGTTCAGTTGTTATTGAAAAAATTTCCAATATCATCTTTGGAGTTTGGGCTGATAAATTAGGGTCACCAATGTCAGTGAATTTCTGAAATGTTTTATATTTATATGAAACAAAACCATCTCATAATAAACATTTGTTATTTTAACTGGATAGGAAATTTTGCAGAAATTGTATTCAGAGGTGAAAGTAAGCTGGTTTCCCACTTCCCTTCAGATAGACCTGCAGACTCTTATCTAGTCCCCTCCCCTTATCCTTTAATGAATTAAAAAAAATATCAGAATGTTTTTTGTTGACAAAAATTCTGTTTCAGACCTTCTTAATTATACCTCTGTGGTGAGGCCTGCTTATTAACTTTAAATTATTTATATAAACATTTTTTAACCAAAATAGGATCCAGAAATTCTTGTTAATACAGTATATGATAGGATTCAAATTAAAGGTAAAAGTAATGTAATATTGCTTTTAGTTGCTTGCATTGTCCTGATTTCGGACATTAATTTATAATAAAAATTAGAAATGTTGATTTTCAGATGAACCATATAATGGAAAATATGTGAGATATAACTATTTAGCAAAGCCTAACATTTCAAGTGTCGATTTTTCTCATGTGACTAAAAAGGATCACATTTCTTCCAGTGCCAATTCATGGCAGCCATTTTTTTATGATGTTTTAGATATATCTAATGTTAAAGATACAATGCAGTCTCCATCTCTTACTTCAAGTACTTCAATATCTTCTAACAACAACAGATTTCTAATCAAAAATATTCAAAGTCCATCAATTCCATCTTCTCATGACATCAAACAGAACTCCAATATTCCAGAGTTTGTTGATTCTGGCAATATAACTAACTTGCAATTATCTCGTTTGTTCACTCCTCGTCAAATAAAAAACCAAGTTAATTTAAAAGACAATTCTGAAGGGCTTTCTAGCAATGTTTTGAGAAATTCCTATAGACGGTTAACATCTTATATTGCTGAGGAAACAGGACAGAGAACAAAAAATGAGTCTATGGATGCTAATGTTATTCTGCAATATAAAAAGCCAAGCTCAACACGAATAAATATATTAAATGTTCGGGATTTAAATAGATCTAACCAAACCAATAAACCTGGCCATGTGATTCAAAATACAACAGGAATAAATAATTACAAAGCCATCAGTAATATACCTAAACAAACACGCCGTTCTTTCATACTTGACTCAAATGATTTGATGATGTCAACAGCCACATTCATTTAAAAAATCTTTATGCATACTTTTTTTTATATAATTACTTGTTAACAAATATGACAGCAAACTGTTTCAGCATTTTGTGTATATCAATAGATATGTTTTTTTTATTTTTTTCTAAATCGTACAATATCAGTTGCCAGATATTAATTGGTTTTGCATATATATATATATATATATATATATATATATATATATATATATATATATATATATATATATATATATATATATATATATGAGTAATATACTTTGGCAAAATCCCCTCTCGTAAACACACTCCGTTAAAAACAAACGACCACTTTGCATTAATGACTTTTCTAATAAACTGTTCAAAATATTTAATTTTACGACGTAAACTAGAGTCCATTTTAAAAATTTATATAATACAAATAATAATAATTAGGACTGACTGGCCAGTTTCGACTACAGTCATCTTCAGAGTCCGTAACCTAAAATGTCGTATTACGTAAACAGCTAAAGAATATATAGTAAACATCAACATAGAAATAGTGTTGTGCCTATATTAAATAAATATTTAAATTAAAGTATTTAAAACCAGAGTATGACGATATAAGTAAATTACGAGAGCTTATAAAATTGATAAATGAAAAGAAGTATAAAGATAAATTAAATAATAATTATTATTAATAAAATAAAATAAATAAATATAAATAGATAGGACGAATTGAATGAAGTCTATAATACTAATAATAGAAATTAAAACACTTAAAATTATTAGAAGATTAATGAAATTAAACTATAGGTATCTAGTGACATATATATATATATATATATATATATATATATATATATATATATATATATATATATATATATATATATATATATATATATATATATATATACTAGCTGACCCAGCAAACGTTGTTTTTTGCCTTATAAATTATTTTGGTTTTTTTTTTATTAAAAGTTTAACGTACAAATTATGTCAATTTAAAAAAATCAGTCTCGAAGAGCAATCGAGTGTACAATGTTTTAAATGTTTTTACTTAATTTCCCTTTCTCTCTTTGTCTGTGGTGATCAAATCTTAGAAACAAAAATTCACCCACTTTTCGACCACCTAGAGCTCTAAAACTTTCAGGAAATTTTATTCTGTATGACAATACATGAATTTAATGTTTCCGACATGAATTAGGCGTTAAATCAATTAAAATTATTCAAATAAAATTAATTCCTGCCATCTAGCGACAAATGAAATCGTTTGACAGCCGGCAACAAAGCTCTGGCGATCGAGTTTCGCATCTAAGTCCGAGTTTGCAATAGCGTTTACTAATATAAACATGTAATTTGATTAGAGGCAAATAAACGCTTTTTTTTAATTTATATTTTTTATCTTTACTTGTTTCTGTTGCATATTGCACCTGGGTTATTTTTAATATTCAGTGGCAACTTAAGTGCTGAATGAGCTGTTTTGCCTTCATCCAATAAAGTTGCTGCAATGCCAGACGATGCAACGGCTAAAGCCAGGGCCGGTCTTAGGCCGATTTGACCGATTGCTCCAAATAGGGCCCCGCGCTTGGTAGGGGCCCCGCAATTTATAGCATATCATTATAAATGGCAGTAATTTTTTTTTTATAAATTTCTATCAATGCACTGTTCCGCATAAATGACGATGAGTTATCTTTTGCAAGAGCAATAGTCTATTGCCATGACATTTTTTGGAACCCTGCAGCGTATTTACACCCTTTTTGCTTCATCTACAAAAAGATGGACTGTTTTTAAAAAGCATGTGAAAGGCCTGTCTGTTAAACCATTATCAGAAACAAGATGGGAATGTAGAATGGAAAGTGTTAAAGCTGTACGATTTCAAGCCGCAGAAGTGTGTGATGCTTTAGAAGAACTAGCAAAAAGCACAAATGATGCTCAAGGGAAAAGTGAGGCTGAATCATTAGCCCGTTTAGGTCCAAAACTTTATTAATTAGATTTCTATTATTTTTTTTTGTTATTTCTAAGTTACTTGCTTATGTTTTAACAGATTTATTTTTAATTATTTTTTATTTTAAAGAAAACTTTGAAAATTCACTATGCTCGTTTTTCGAACGGTGGTCGTATAGACTACTGAAAACGACAAAATGTTTAAAAGTCAATTTCTTTTTTTTGTCAACGCAAACAATTATAATATAAATTTTAGGCTATAAACAGAAAAACTAAAAACACATTTCTGACTTTATCAGTAACACAGTTCAATAAAATCCAAAAATTTAACATTCAATAAATCAGTCAAGCAGTTCATGATAGTCGTTTCAGAACCGGGGTGTGCGGAAAGCACCAAAACAATTCCGATGAAGTCGTTTGCCGCACTTGGCCCAGATGTACAGTGGTTTGCCACAATTTTCCAGCTTGTAGCGACCTACTGTTTTCACCTTTTCCAGTTCGTGACCATGGACAGTTGCTGAATCTTCCCTATCGTTTTGTTTCTTCAACCGTGCATGAATTCATTTCATCGGTATAAAACAACCTAAACAGCCTATATGGGGTTTATCAAGCAAAGCGCCATTGTGGTGTTTCAAACTCGTTATATATAGACTGTTTTAAAAGTGGCTATTCAAATTACTCTTTTTGGTCCAAGTGCATTTCAATCGTTTTTGGCGTTTTGGTTGCCGCGGCATTGAACTGACCGTATTTGCGACCTACATTTCTTCACCCAAAGAACCGACACAGTCTAATCTCATCCCATCATTAGTATAATCAACTTCTACCTTCCCGGATATATTACAAAGAATAACATTTCCTCTTCATTTGCTTATTCATCAGTCACGTGTTATGATGCGCCGGGCGGAAGAATGACAAGTATGTCAACCTCAATGCTATCATCATCATCAAGAATTAGTTCCATAGCTTCTTTCAACGTGAAAAAACATTCTTTTTGACGCCTTTCATTTTTAAACTTTACAAACATATCATTCGAAGGATGAAATTTGCAAAAAACACTATCACCAATTCAACCACTGCACAACTATAAGCTGAATAAACTAGTTTCGACTTGTTCGCATACAGTACTCTATACGCCCAACGATCGTAGAACGAGCATGACTCATACATGTTCAGATTGTGGGTTAGTGTAAACACAATAAAATTTAATTAACGTTGCTGTTTACTTTTGAGTACATCCTCTTTCGATATTTCAAACTTTTGTTATGATAACTCTCATGAAATTAGCATAATAAATTTTTAAAGTAATATCGGTCGAAAACCTTGAAAATGCTCATATTCTAACCCAGATTAAACTACTTAATACGAATAAAAAAATTATTTAAAAAATTTTATACAGTGTATTGAAGCTTTCTTAACATAAAAAAGAACTTTTAACAGAAAAAAAATTTCAGCTTAATTTTATGCAACGCCAAAAATAAGTGTGTTCGTAAAACGTACGATGGTCTAAAACGGGTTAGTAAGCCAAATGACAAATTATAGGTTTCTGGTTGCACTATGTTTTTGGCACTCTTTATTGTTTCAAGTAAATTTTACTAGCAAGGAACTTCAAAGCAATACCATAGACATTGCCGCGGGGCTGACATCTTTTGAAAAATTGTTTGATTGGTTGAAGACATACCGAGAGACAGGCTTTGAAGCTGCATTGATTGATGCCAATGAGCTTGCAAATGAGTTAGAAGTTGAACCCATATTTCAACAGAAGCGCTGTTCCAAGAAAAAGAAAATGTTTCTTTATGAATCTTCTGACGAACCAATTTTAGACCCCAAGACAGAATTCCGGGTAAATTTTTTCAATCAAGTTGTAGACAAAGCATTGCAATCTCTTCAACCACGGTTTATGCAGCTGAAAGAACACCATAAACTTTTTGGATTTCTATATAATTTTCAGAATATGTCTAAAGAAGATCTCAGAAAACATTCAGCCGACCTAGAAATTGCTTTGACAGACATTACAAAAGATATAGAAGGGTTCATGCTTTCCGAAGAAATGGAGGCAATTAAGCCAATACTGCCCGTTCAACAACAAAAACCCAAAGAACTCTTTAAATATTTGGCTTGTAATGATAGGTCGACTGCATTTCCAAATTTGTTCATAGCCCTAAAAATACTGATGACAATTCCAGTTACAGTCGCTTCCGGTGAAAGAAGTTTTTCAAAACTAAAGTTAATTAAAACCTACCTTAGGTCAGTAATTCACCAAGAACGACTAAACAATTTGGCACTAATATCAATTGAATCTCCTATAAGAAGAGAAATTAATTATGAAAAAATTCTAAAAGATTTCGCAAGCAAAAAAGCAAGAAAGATCCACTTTGACTTATAGATTATTTGTTTATTATGACAATAACAAGAACTGTTTTGTTTAAATTCATTGTAATATTTTTATTATTGTTTATTGATTCGTTTGTGGAGCTATGTTTTTTTGTATAATAAATGTGTTTCAATAATTTTATTAATAGTAGTTATTGTAAAAAAAAAATTAGGTGGGCCCCCGCAAGCATTCGTTAAATTGGGCCCCGCAATTTGTAAGGCCGGCCCTGGCTAAAGCTATGCCATAATTTGATCTTATCTCGGAGATAATTATAGAAATGAGAAATGTTTTCCCAGTTCTACCTGGTGCATCCAAAAAAAAAGAATCCACATTGTCTTTCCAAAACTGCCAGTATACTGCTGTCGTAAATGATTATTTGTTCATCAGTCATTAGTGGAACATAACGAATAACAATTGCTGCCATTTCTACAGATATTCTTTTATAGAAAACAGTATATATGTAATTCATTGATCAAACTATAAATATATATATATATATATATATATATATATATATATTCTTTTAAACAGGCTCTATTAAACACAATTGACCACTTAACATTAGTCATCTTTCTTAGCAAGTTTTTAAAGCCCTTTTCATCCATTTGAAACGACGAGACATATATTGAAGAATTTATTGGTTAAAATAGTTAAATGATAAAACGATCAGGGTTAACTGGCCAGTTTCAGCTATAAAAAGCCATCTTCAGAACCCTATGTTAAACAATAAATGAAATATTATAAACGTTGAAAGGAAGAGTTAAAAATCAGAAATACTTAGGCTTAGACGGAGACATTGAATTAGAGCTAGGCTGAATCAGTTTTCAGTTAATAAATTAATACGGCTATTGATAGATGGAACACATTGAAATTTAAGTTAAAAAAACAGAAGGTAAAAAAAGCGACCACATTAAATGAGTTACAAAGAGCGAAACTCACTTTGAAATTAAATAGAGTTCGAGGAAAAGTAGCCCAACAAAATCGATGATATTTTTTTCAATAATTTAGAACTAAATAAGTAATTAAAACACATGAAAGACAAGTTAAAACACGTTAAACGCTCAATAGGTGAAAAACGTAACCATACAGAGCGGCGTTGTACGACTTGTGAACAACACAAAGAACGACAAGCACGGGCACAAAAATATTGGCAGTAACATAATCTAAGACAAGGCTATTGTATACGGTCGGACGGCAATTAGCGCCGTCGCCGCTTATTAATATTATCATTGTAAGTGAGATGCTCAAAAGTAGTATTCGAACCACTGAGCCCCGCACCATCCTCGCATCCCGGCTGAACGTCATGAAGTTCAACTGGGACGAAAGCGTCAAGTTGCCCGCAGGTCAAAGTATTGTCTTCATCGCCGAGCAAGCCATGAGACAACGATAGAAGATTACTTTCTTCGAAGTTGCCTGCAGCACCATCGACTGAAGACGAGATGAAGCTGGTGGGGAAAACGACGTTATCGCCAAACAGTGTTTGGCCATCTCCATGTGTAACGTCCCGAGCTGAAGCACAGCGAGCCATTTCATGAAGATCGACTTTTCTTCCGGAATCAGGCCGACCGCGCGATCCAAAAGAATGAACTGAAGTGTGGCGCCTTTGATTGCCAGCGCTCAGCGAATGAGATCCGCTGTCACGGCCGACAGAAACGCAAGAAACGTGGGACAATTCTGTGCCGTCCAGAGCCATCATGAAGACTTGATCGTCCACATCAGACCCGTTTTCAGTTGTAGAGAGGGTGACTGGTATGTCACTACGAGAGATACAACAACTGACTTTTGTAAGTGGTAGATCCGAGGTATGAGAGTCTACGGATCTATCACGAGTATTGTCTTGTACATCACTTGTACGCTGATGACAAGTTACAGAAGCAGGTAAACTTGTCGTCGAGTTGCCACCCATTTTATCGGAAGAGATCGTTTGTTTGTTAGAGTTGAACATGGTGTTATTTGTCACAACATGATCAGTCGGACCGCGTCCATATTGTAACAATAAAGTTCGATTGAAACGATCATCTTGAACATTGATCGTGGGGCGGTGTCTCAAGATCAACAAAGCCTCTTTGATCTTTAATCGGTCAGGGTCTGTATCAGAGGCAATTACTTCAGTGTTATCACCAAGCGGATTTTATTAGGTTTTTGATGGTGAACTGTAGTAAGATGAGCAAAGAGGCTTCCGCCCTGTGTGTGCATTGCTAATCGTCGAGAAAGAGTTGTGCGAGTATGTCCTATATATGTCGCTGGATGGTCGTGTTTGTAAGGACACGTGAACATATACACAACATTGGTTTTCTAAAGTTTGCCACTGTTATTTGGATTATTTTTTAACACGAGGTTATGAGTTCTACTACTGTTGTAATAGATATGTAGTTTCAAGTCATGTGAAGATGGGTCTGCAACACGCACGTTGTTGTAGATTATTTTCTTTATTGCCTGTTCATCTTTTTTATAGTCTTGATGCATTTGAGCTTTGTAAAAGAGTGGTACTGATGTCTTAGCCGAGTCGTCATTTTGTCAAGAATTGAGAATTTTTGTATCCATAAATTTCCGAATTACATTATCGACCATTCTATTTGAATAATCGTTATTGATTAGAAGAGTTTTTATTCTTGTTAATTCTTTATCGAAGTCTACCTGAGTTGAAGAGTAGTTAAGAGCTCTGTTCAGGTAGCCAAATATTACGCTCGTCTTATATTGATCAAGACAGTAACTGTCGCCACTAAGACAGTTAGCGCCAAAATTTGGTTTAGAATAGACTGAAGACGTGAGACCATCTTCTGTTTGAGTTATTAAGAGGTCGAGATACGGAAGCTGCTTGTCAAAGCTGCTAATCTCGATTGTGAAGTTTAAAACTGAATTTATCTGAAGTTGAGTTTTTATGTTCTCAGCTTCTGACATATCGAGACATAGGACGAAAATATCGTCTACGTATCTTGCATATAATTTTGGTGGCATCTTACGAAAATATCGTCTACGTATCTTGCATATAATTTTGGAGAATACGACCTAAACTTACAACAGTTGTCTGAACTTAATGACGAAGAAATGAGTCATCGGCTTGAATCATTCAACTCAAAATATAACACAAAAAAGAGAAACGTTATTGTTGACAAGTTGTCTCGACTTTACGGTGGACAATATCTCATGAAAAGTGATGTTTCTCATTACGTTAATATGTCAAAACACGTACTGACTAAAGACCAGATAGAATTCTTCCAAATGGGCTTTAATCGCCACGTCGGTGGTCGATATGATCGTCTTCAAAAGCAGACAGAACTTGAAATTCTATACGAGCAGATCACACGTTTAAGCACAAATCAACAAGTACTTGTTAAAGAAGGCTTAAAAGCATCTTTAATTGCGGAGAGTTACATTCATAGAAATAAAAAAAGAACATTTCTTCCACAACATTTGGCTGTAGCTGCTAAAGCACTTAAAACCAACAATGAAATCGTTTTGAGGAAGGCGGACAAGTCGTCGACATACGTTATATTAGACAAAGCCGATTACTATAATAAGTAAAATACAATTCTTTCTGACGAAACCAAATTTTCAAAGATAAAAAAAGATCCGATTTTCTCAATAAAAAAAGAAGCAAATAGACTCATTACAACTCTCAACTCCGGTCTGAAAAACAATAAAATCAAGCAAATAGTAGGCGACTACTCGCCAGCTTATCTTTACAGAATATCAATATGGCTGCATAGTAAGAAATTTTGTTCTATTTATTTCAATTTGTTGAATCTTCGGAAATATTAGAAAAGTAAGCAAAATGGTTTCAAAAACAATATATATATATATATATATATATATATATATATATATATATATATATATATATATATATATATATATATATATATATATATATATATATATATATATATATATATATATATATATATATATATATATATATATATATATATATATATATATATATATATATATATATATATATATATATATATATATATATATATATATATATATATATATATATATATATATATATATATATATATATATATATATATATATATATCTATATATATAAAAGAACATGTCCTGACTGACTGACTGACTGACTGACTGACTGATAATCAACGCCGAGCTCAAACGCTTCATCCTAGAAACGTGAAATTTGGAACTTACATTACTTTTATAGCGTAAACATCCGCTAAGAAAGGATTTTTGAAAATTTTGCTCTTGAGGGGAAAAAACTGGAAAACAAACTTTTTTCTAAAACAATGTATATCTCGAAAACCAAAAATGAGGAGATTTTGAAATTTGGTATATAGATTCTTTTTGAAAAATAAAAAGATACGTGTTTCACCATTTTTTGAAAATTCGGTTTCCCGGACCTCAAATGTGGGTTGGAAAATTGGGTTATTTGGTTTTTAAAGTAGCTTCTACTCAAAAACTGTTAATGCTACAGGAGTAAAAATTAGTATTTAGTTTCTACTCCAAAAATAATGAAATACGTGTTTTAGCATTTTTTGAAAATTTGGTTTCCAGGACTTCAAATGTGGGGTGGAAAATAGGGCTAATTGTCTTTTATAGTAACTGCTACTCAAAAACAGTAAATACCACAGATGTAAAATTTATTATTTAGTTTCTTTTCTAAAAATAAAGATATACGTGTTTCACCATTTTTTACAAATTTGGTTACCCGGACCTCAAATGGGGGTTGGAAAATTGGGTTATTTGGTTTTTAAAGTAGCTTCTACTCAAAAACTGTTAATGCTACAAAAGTAAAAATTAGTATTTAGTTTCTACTCTAAAAATAATGATATACGGGTTTCACAATTTTTTGAAAATTTGGTTTCCAGGACTTCAAATGTGGGGTGGAAAATAGGGTTATTTGGTTTTTAAAGTAACTGCTACTCAACAACTGTAATTGCCACAGATGTAAAAATTAATACTTAGTATCTACTCAAAAAAAAAAGATATACGTGTTTCATCATTTTTTGGGTTATTTGGTTTTTAAAGTAGCTGCTACTCAAAAACTGTTAATGCTACAGAAGTAAAAATTAGTATTTAGTTTCTACTCCAAAAATAATGAAATACGTGTTTTAGCATTTTTTGAAAATTTGGTTTCCAGGACCTCAAATGTGGGGTGGAAATAAGGGTTATTTGCTACTCACAAACTGTAAGTGCTACAAATGTAAAAATTAATATTTTGAAGTTTTGTGCCGGTTAAAAGTAGCTAAGTCCAGTTTATCATCGGCCGGCCAAGCCGTTATTTTAGAGTCTTCACACGGGCCAGGCCAAACCTTAAATCAAAGTGGGACGGGCCGAGGTTTTTCACCAAGTATATAGATATTTTAGTGATTTTAGGGTCTTCAGTTTGGCCGGGCCAAACCTGAGGTCAAAGTGGGACGGGCCGAAGTTTTTCATCAAGTATATAGAACTTCTAGGCCTGTAAAAATGGGCCGGGCCTAATTCAGACGGGCTGTGCTGGGCCAGGAGTTTGGGTTTTTAAAACGGGCTGGGCTAATTTGTCGACGGGCCGAGCCGAGACCTAAAAAATGATCTCTACTATGGATGCACGGTTCAAACTCTCTAATTTCCTAACGATCGACAGGCGAACGCTCTACCGCTCTGCCACCAGTGCCTCAAAAAATAACGATATAAGTGTTTCACCATTTTTTAAAACTTTGGTTTCCATGACTTCAAATGTGGGGTCAAAATAAGGGTTATTTGATTTTAAAATAACTGCTACTCAACAACTGCAAGCATTACAGATGTAAAACTTAGTATTTTGAGGTTTTGTGCCGGTTTAAAGTAGCTGAGTCCAGTTTATCACCGGTCGTGCCAAGCCGTTATTTTAGGGTCTTCTTACGGGCCAGGCTAAACCTTAAATCAAGGTGGTACGGGCCGAGGTTTTTCACTAAGCATATAGTCATTTTTGTAGTTTTAGGGTCTTCAGACGGGCCGGGCCAAACCTGAAGTCAACGTGGGACGGGCCGAAGTTTTTCATCAAGTATATAGAATTTCTAGGCCTGTAAAAACGGGCCGGGCCCAAATTAGACGGGCCGTGCCGGGCCAGGAATTTTGGTTTTGAAACGGGCTGGGCCAAGTTGTCGACGGGCCGAGCCGACACCTATGGATGCACGGTTCAAATTCTCTAATTTCATGCGAGCGAAGCCGCTACGGGCACTGCTAGTATATATATATATATATATATATATATATATATATATATATATATATATATATATATATATATATATATATATATATATCTATATATATATATATATATATATATATATATATATATATATATATATATATATATATATATATATATATATATATATATATATATATATATATATATATATATATATATATATATATATATATATATATATATATATATATATTTCCAAATTTCCAAATTTCACGTTCCTAGGATGAAGCGTTTGAGCTCGGCGTTGATTATCAGTCAGTCAGTCAGGACATGTTCTTTTATATATATATATATATATATATATATATATATATATATATATATATAAAAGAACATGTCCTGACTGACTGACTGATAATCAACGCCGAGCTCAAACGCTTCATCCTAGGAACGTGAAATTTGGAACTTATATTACTTTTATTGCTCAAGCATCCACTAAGAAAGGATTTTTAAAAATTTTGCTCCTGAGAGGAAGAAACTGGAAAACAAACTTTTTTCTAAAACAATGTATATCTCGAAAACCAAAAATGAGGAGATTTTGAAATTTGGTATATGGATTCTTCTTGAAAAATAAAAAGATACGTGTTTCACCATTTTTTGAAAATTTGGTTTTCCGGACCTCAAATATGGGTTGGAAAATTGGGTTATTTGATTTTTAAAGTAGCTGCTACTCAAAACTGTGAATGCTACAGGAATAAAAATTAGTATTTAGTTTCTATTCCAAAAATAATGAAATACGTGTTTTAGCATTTTTTGAAAATTTGGTTTCCAGGACTTCAAATGTGGGGTGGAAAATAGGGTTATTTGTTTTTTAAAGTAACTGCTACTCAAAAACTGTAAATACCACAGATGTTAAAAACAGTATTTAGTTTCTATTCTAAAAATAAAGATATACGTGTTTCACCATTTTTTGAAAATTTGGTTTCCAGGACCTCAAATGTGGGGTGGAAAAAGGGTATACTCCACTGTGTAATAACATAATTTCTTAGACCATGACACAGCTTGTTAAACTTTTATAGGGCCGTGCAGAGAATTATTGAGCTAGTTTCGTTACAATTTATGTTATTCCAAAAAAGTTAAAAATTCATAAAATCAACTTTAAATAGTATGAAATTTATTTTACTGAGTTGGTTTGTTCATTACTGACAGTTTTTGTTGATATTTCAGTAATTTAAAAAGCTTTCGACCATAAAGTAGGGTTTGCTTCTCACGTGGATTCAAAAACAAAAACACGCCAAGATGCAGTTGATGCTTACAAAAACTTTGTGCAGCAGAAGCGAATTGATGTGTTGTTATCCAACGGACAGCAACGTCAGTTGACAACAAAAGCCGCAGAAACTGTAAAAAAATCGACGTACCGTTGGTCGAATTTTTAATGTTGTTCATTTTATGGGCCGTTTGGACTTAACATTCCGTGGCCGTGATGAGCAAACGATAAATCACAACAGAGGGCTCTTTATTGAGTTGATAGGCTATTTGGCTGAATCTGGGGGCTCGGTTCTAAAGACTCGCGTAGAGACAGCACCATAAAATGCTACGTACCCATGTCCACAGATTCAGACTGAAATGATCGCATAGGTTTGAAGCTTCATACAAACAGTAGTCGTTCAAGCAGTCAAAAATGTTCGCGTTTTCACAGTGCTGACGGATGGAACAGCTGGTGTTGCTAGACGGGAACAAATTTCCATTTTTGTACGTTTCGTTGACGACAAGATAGATGACATTAGGAGCGGCTTCTTTCAAACATCGACACAAAAGATTGCACTGGGAGCAGATGTTAAATTTGAAGAAGTCATTCGAGCAGCGCAAAAACTTGCTGTTAGTATGGATATAATGATATAACTTAATGTTATATGCTTCAGTAAATTTGGGGGCTTACCGTGAGCTCCCCTTATTCCTGAATCCTGGCTACGCCACTGAATATCAATTATTATACTAATTGCAATAACAAAATACTAAGTTTATAGTATGTTTAAATTTTTCTTTGCTAGTTTCGTGATTGATTCCGATTTTGATTTGAACCTGCAAGGCAGGGACTTTTCATTAGTCAATTTTCAAATTGCTATGCTGGCGGGATTTTAGAAGTAAACAATCTATTGCTTTTCAATTGCTCTTTCGCTTGTCTTTTAGTACGGCTTTTATTATACATTTTCGACTTGTCTTAGATAGAAAGTTTTGTGTTAATATATTTCCAAAGTTGACAAAACAATTAGGAAAAGTTATATTAACCAATCGCTATTAACATTATTAATCAATATATTCCGCCAACTTTTTCAGATCGTTATTGGTTATTATTATTACTTAGAAATACATTCAGACAGATCTAAAAACAAACGGTGGTACAATCAAAACTATGGCCTGTATCAGATGTCTGGTCCTACTTTTGCTTTTGTTTTTTTGGTTTGGTGGAATAACTTGTTCAGAAGACAACAGCTTCATAGATGGGAAGGCGGAAGCGATATTTTCGTCGAAGTTAGGCATCGACAATCAAAGGAATATTCAAGCTTCAGAAGTTGGCCATAACAATAATGTTTTCGTTAGTAACGAAAATATGAACAATGCTCAACAAAACATGTTTTATGTTGTTACAGCTGTGATGGCTATAACTTCAGTTGTGGCAATTACCTGTTTTGGAGGTTGCCTAATCTGTCCAAAATGGATATCTAATAAGGCAAGTAGCTTAAACAATCCTGATGTAACTAAAGTAGAAATTGGAAATAACGATCGTCCATTTTCTATAAGTGATGGAGCAATTGTTTTTAGCAATAAATCTTTAGTAGCATCTAGAGGTTTGAATACTTTCATCCATTTTGGTGCAGTTGCTCATAATCCATGTTTCACATCTGACGATGGCTGCTGCTTATTTCAAAATGTGCAATCTAATAATTCTAATAGCATGTTGCACATTGACATCAATGATAAAAAATGTTCTACATCCTATGAATATCAGAGTTCTCAGAACAAGTGCTTGTATCATGAAAATACTGAACAGAACAATTTCAGTAATGGCATTATTTGTGGATCGAAATGGAGTTCAAGGAAAGTTGATTTACAAAAAGATAAAGGATTTTTGAATAGCAGATATAACAATAAAGTTCATGATTTTGTAATGTTTACTAATAGACAAGTAGCAGAAGATATGGCTGAAAAAAATTTTGTTAAAGGAAAAACTGAAAATACCTGTTATAATACAAATGTTTCCAGTAATAAACTTGGTTCAATAAAACATGACAAACTTAACGATGGTGTTCGTACCAAAAATGCTTCTAAGTGTGATGTTATAGAAAACCAATTTTCATTAGTTGAACCACTTGCTCATAGTAGTTTTAACAAGTGCAAATTACAAAATCAAGAAAGAATTAACAACTTATATAACAAGTATAAGTTTAATCAGAGTGATCCACTTAAACTTGGAATTCATCCAGATATAATTTCGTCAGCATACTATTTTCAAAACTCATTTAAAGAAAGGCCTTACAATATGGATGATATAGCATTTAAAAATTTAAATGCTAAATAATTTATGCTGGTGAGTTTGTATCAGCTACTTGAATTTCTTGCAGTTAGTAATTAAATAAATTTAAAAGCATGGTGTCTTATCTGGTTACTAAAATCAAATCAAAATTATATATAATATTCATCATTTTCACCTTGTCAGTTGTTCAATCGTATTTTTATAAAAATTTTCAGTTTACTATCGCTATACAAGTAAATTTTTGCTAATGTTTAATTTTTTTTATTTCAACAGAGTTCAATTACTTTCAGTCAGTTGTTGGCCACTTAACAAGTGTCAATTCCAATTTAATATTACCATGAGGATTTCACAAAATCACATATTTATGTATTTATTTTTTGGAAATGTATTTATGCTGTGTTTGTTGAGCATAACATGTGTTGTTCAATTATTTACTATTCTGTTTCTCCTGAGTTCTGTTTTATACTTACTGCTAGTAAATAAAAAAAACATTTTGTACATGTCTTTTTTAACAGTTTCAATACTTTTAGTATATACAGTAAAGCATTTTATTTTCTGAGATTGATTTTTTTATAGCTTTTGGAAATTTTACTATCAAACTTCTTTAGAAAATTCTACTCTAAATGCAATTCTGATTTATATGTTGTGATTTTGCATTCCTGAAACATTTCTGGAAGGCTGTTGGTACAATTTTAAAGCACCAGTGGCGGGCAGATCAGTGAAGTTGGTAATAGGGGCTCTGATATTTATGTATAGATTCCTATTAGTGTCGTTATGCGTAACGTTGTAAGGTATGTTTAATATCTATTGTATGTGTATAGAAACCTTGAAATTATCAAATTTAAGCCGTGATCATGGAGCACTGCACGATTTTTTGTAACCTGGTCTGGCACATTCTCTAAGCAGAAAATGTTTTTAGTGGGTGCTTACCCATGGATCCGCCAGCAATAAAATTTAAATGCGCCTGAGTCAAAACAAAACTTGTTATCCGTCACGGCTCCTCTTATTCTTTTTTCTTAATGTGACAGCCATAGATATATATATGGTGACAGCCTAGTTTTTAGCTTCCTAACTTTTTTATCGTTTTTCTTTCAACTCGCTAAATTAGGTTTGCCCTGCAATTTGACAAAGGGATGGACGTGGCCTGGTTGTCCCTGGATCCGCCAGTGCGAACACCATTTCAATCATGAAATTATGGATTGACTCGTGGAGTGTTATAATTTTGCGTAGCGCTGCAATTACTAAATAATAGATAATACTATTTTTAAAAATCTGTTATTTTGACGGGTTATCTCTAGTTTTATTTGGAATTACCAAATTCAGACATTGTATTATTTTAGCTAAAGTTTATTATTAATATTTTAAATATTCTATTTATAAGTTGCAAGTTTATTACAACTTAAGTTTTATTTCAACTTAATTATGGAAATTGATACTGGAGGCGGTCCGTTCGAAGGTGTCTTGAAATATTTGTTGATAATACTCGGGAGCGCTATTTTTAGATTTGTGTCCGCTTGTGTTTTGTGTCAATGAATAATTCTCGTGTTTCTGTTGATAGTGCCGTCAACAATAAATTTTTAAACAGAAATGTTGGTAATAATACTGGTTATAACTATAGCTTCAAAAGTTCGGACAACAACAAATGTAAATTGTCTGTTGAATATCTAAATTCGAAATCTACTAATCATACTAATGTTGGTTCTAACTACGAGAAGAATTTCAATAAAGAGTTTGAACTGTGCAGGGACAATTCACCAATATCTT
This sequence comes from Erpobdella octoculata, assembly GCA_963978895.1. Taxonomy (NCBI): domain Eukaryota; kingdom Metazoa; phylum Annelida; class Clitellata; order Hirudinida; family Erpobdellidae; genus Erpobdella; species Erpobdella octoculata. The sequence continues at coordinate 21,696,846 of OZ022243.1, read as the reverse complement.
TACATGACATGAGCAATGACGATTCCGAAGAAACATCTGGAGATGAGCAGTTTGACATAACAGACTTTTTTGTTAAAGAAAATTATAGCAAAATAGAAAACGAGCCTACAATAATTGATTTATCAGACGACAATAGTCTTCATGGTCTTGAGAATAATAACAAAGATTCTAGTAACAGCTATTCTAAGAAAGACCACAAAGTTCAAGATGGGTTTTCAATAAATTCTTCAGTAAATCAAATTCAGCCAAAGAAACGGGGTAGACCGCCAAAGTGTTTGAACAATTTGTCAAAGGTTTCTTCAAATCGAATAAAAAAAAATGAGAAAAAAAATCTTGTGGCGTGTTCACCACATGGCCGAACTAAATTAAGTTATAAAAATGTTTTGCCTAATTTAATGACTAATGGGAAATCGAGTTCATTGAATTGTGCGATCAAATTTGGAGAGCCGATTGGTGTTTTGAAAAAAAAATTAAAAGAAAAGAATGTGTCGCAATCAAAGCCTGAGAATAGTTCCAATTCGTCACAGGTTTGTAATCGACCAAGAAGACTCGCCACACAGCAACAGCAAGTTAACACTGAAGATGAGGTGCGTTTCTAATTAATTATCTTAAATGTTTATTTTTTTTCTTATTACACAATATGTGTCACTAAGATTACATTGAAAAATAAATAAAAAATCGCTGTTGCAGAATAAATACATTTTTCTGGATAATACTTTGGCTAATTGAATGCATCTGTGACCCGGTGCCGATTTGACCTGAAACAAATATCGAAAAACAGTTTTAAGAAATCCTCAGATTCGTTTACGACATTGGCGTTAAATAAATTTGATTTGATTGATTTGAATGAATTTTCACTAATTTCTGCCTTATTAAATGGCTATTTCGCATTTTCTTCAAGGAAAGATGGAGATTATTTTTTAAAGTAATTTATTGAAACACTAAAAACAAAGAATGGTTGTATCTAAATCGCTTTTATAGATTGTAAACGCTCCAGTTTTAGATTGAAGAACACCATCATGTCTACAGTTGCTCGGGATAATGACGCTTGTCTCCGATTTACAACCAGCAGTCGAAAATGCAAATTTGAAAAGTACTGAGGTTGCTGGTATGCATGTATATTTGCTCTTGAGTAAACATTTTTTGGAAAGCGATTGTCATCTCTCCAGATTTGAAGAAAATCCATATTCATAGATAAAGGCGTTTCTGCCAGATATGTTTCCAACTCATTAGAATGAAAAATAACTACCATTAAATAAATGCCTACCGCTTTTGCTATTGTGACTGTAATCATCACCATGTATTATGTATTTGCCGGGGCAGTTTGGTGTGAAGTCTTTCCCATTGTACAGGTCGTTCAAACCTATTTATCAGCCGATCTTGTTAGATGATTTGTTATTCAAACTCCACCCACATCACATCAGAAGATCTATATGTACTAATGTACTTAACCGGGTACCCGACTTCCTACCCGGGTACCCAAGATTCCTACCCGGGTACCCGAGATTCCTACCCGGGTACCCGAGCTTCAGACAGGTAGCTGTCAACACCTCTAATTGACATCTCTTTTATAAAAGTAACATCTGTACTCTGCCACTTCAGAGGTATTTAAGCTGATTTATTATAATAAAATGCAGCAGCAGTAGTAAAAGAGGGTACCACATAAATTTACAAAGTTTTAAATTATTGTTTATGAGAAGTTATTTGTTAAATTTGAATCTCAAGAACTTTACAGCACATCTTATGATGACGATTTATATTCCAGCTTGTATATCGTATTTTGATATTAAAATACTAAGAATTATTATGAGTTTTACTGTAACACCTTTTAATTAGTAAAACACTTTAATTGAATAAATTGACAGAGAGTGGGAATTCATATATAAGATTTTTGCTTGCTGTTTTTTTTAATTTACGATGTCTTTCAGTACTTCTACTATGTATAAATGATCTTTAATCTGCAGGAAAGTGGTATGTCCTGGCAGGAAGAAAGAGATATTAGGAAAGCATTAACTGCTTCATTAAAAACAGAATCTGACATAATGCTAAGGTTAGTCAATACTACATTTGCAACAAGAATAAAATAAAATTTGTGGACTAAAAATAAACAATTTTATGGCATTGCATATAACATTCTTAGAACTGCACATGTAATTTGGGTAGGAAAACCTCTGTTGTGAATCTTACTTAAAAAGTAAAGATGAAATTTGTATCTTCTTAACTACTATTTCAATTCATTGGGTCTTTACATGCTTAACTTCGTCTGTTGTTTTATAGACAGAATCTTATAATAAATTCCCTGACAAGCTAGAGGTTTCAAACTTTCAAAATAGGCGTAAAATGGATGACGACATTACTATTTCATCGTTATCAGATTTAATAAAACTAAACTATTTTATTCAATTGAACGATCAAATAAAAATATCCACCCAAAAAATTTTTATTTCATAACATTATTTGTCATGTTAATGATTTCTGTTTATCAAACAGTAATAAAATTATTCTCATTTTGTAATATTCTTGGAGATTATATTCTATTAATTTTTCAATGAAAATTAGTTTTATTTATAATCATTCTTTTTTTTCTATCGATTATACTTATAAAAAACATGTCACATGTTTTTAAAAAATGCATAAAACCCTGTTATGAAAGATGTTGATTTACTTGTTTAAAATAATATGTCAGTGAATGAGTTATTTTTATTATCACCAGCAATAAATTGAGCATGGCACAAAGAAAGTTTGTTATTCCTGAAGATGGCAAAATTAAAGTCAAAGGAAAAAGAGGAAGAAAAAGTAAAGAATATTGTAAAATGGTGGCTGGTGAGAAGGCGCACACAGAAGATTTCATCAGTTTTTTGTGCATTAGATGTGAGTTAGAATTTAGTTTTTTTTATTTGAAATTGAGGCCAATACAGTGTTCATCTCAATATATTTTTGATTTTAATATGCTTTTTTAATTCTATTTTTTTCAGCAGCAAAAACAAACCAAAGTAACATCCCACATATTCCAACATTTAAAGATCTCTTCTTGAACTGCATCAAAGAATCAAAATTCTGTACGACTCGATGTTCAGAAGAAAATGGCATGAAGGGTGACTTTTGTAAGAAATTTGTTGAAGCAGGTTCTGAAGCAGACGTGTTTTCTCATAAAAGTAGAAACAAGGCGAGCACTGTAACGTCGCTAAATAGTTCATATTGCACACAAGCGAATTCTTCAGGAATTCGAGACGGCAAGCTATCTTCTAAATTGGTTCATCTGCCATTGTCTCTTCTCACTACACATTGCCAACAAAACAAGACGCTAAGTGGTCAAGATTTAGCATCTCAACATCATCTTCAGGTTAATTACACAGATAGTTAACTTCAAACAGGTTCAAGAAACACTTTATTTCAGAACTGTGATTCTCAATGTGCTCAAAATCAGATTGCTGACCAGTTTAAATTGTGCTGACTGTTAAATGTTTTTCCACAGATGAACTAAAATGTACAGTCTCTCTAATTAGTAGTGAAGATGTTAGTCATTTGTTAAGTCAGGGTAATTTCTATTGAAGTTTCATTAAATTTATATATACATACAGAACTCTAGAAGAAATCGAATCCCTGATAAAAGCAGATCCGATTTCTTCTGTAGTAATACACATAAGTGTAATTTTCAGTTAAAAGTTGTTTTGTTTAAATGGTCCAATGTTACTTTAAAGCATCAGTTTTCGCTTTTAAAAAGTTGGAAAAGACTGCTTGAATCAACAAGTCATTACAGAGTTTTATATATGTTATTTTTTTGTGCTTTGGCTGTGGTTGTGTTTGTATAAAGAATTAAACAGAAAATACTAATAAAATTGTTTTAGTAGAAATAATTTATTCTGTTTAGACTTTGCCCACTCTGGTAAAAATCTTCTTTATTACTACATATTAAGCTTTTCTGTTTTTCCAAAACGAAATATTAAACAGAAATACTTTTCGGTGGTATATGTTATTAAAAAATGTTCAATTGACCAATTGATCGTGCCCTCTCTAAAACCGACAATTAGTTTTCATGTGGCTGGAACAATTGATTTTCTTTTCTACTTTCTGTACAAATACCAAAACAGTAACCTCGAACAAATCAATCAACCACCAGCACCAACTGTTTCCAAAAAATTCTGTTGAGGACTTCTAGACAGAAAAGATGTTTTTTCTATAAGAGTTGAGCTCATTTAATATGGGAAATGACATGTTTTTTTCTATTAACGCTGCCCAATAAATCGATTGGTGATGCATCTTAATTGTGAAGATGACTTGTGATGTTCTTCTCTAACTCAGCAGTGTATAGAATGAGGAGGGTTGGTCTCAGGATGGATCCCTGCGGAACCCCTTGACATTTATGTTTGGTGAGGTAGGATTGGAACCACTTGAGGAGAGACCCTTCAAATCAAAAAATTAATTTGAGTTTTTGAGGTAGGATCTGGTGATCGGCAGTATCGAATGCAGCAGAATGATCCAGAAGAACTAGTAAAATTAACTTTCCACAATCGGCCACACCCAGAACATCAGAGAAAACCTTGAGCAATGCTCTCCGCTGAGTTACCGTTGGTAGGCCGATTGATTTCGGGAAAAGATTATTAGAACGTGGATGTTCTGTTATTCTACCCAGAACCAACCTTCCCAGCAACTTTGATAACAGAAACTGTTGAGATCGGACGATGGGAGCCGACATCACTGCCATCAAGATTAGGCTTTTTGATGATGAAAGAAGTTTTGAAGGCTTGCGGTACCATACCATCGGCCAGGGAGTTATTAAACAAGTTGATGAGAAATGTTTAAGCTGCTGAGGAGTTAGCTTGACAACAAAAAGAATTCCACAATCACTCATCTCAACCTTATGAAAATTTGTTCACATTTTTTGTTTACAGTTACCATTGTGTTTTTGAAACCATTTTTATAACTCAAGTGCTGTTGCTTACTTTTCTAATATTTCCGAAGATTCAACAAATTGAAATAAATAGAACAAAATTTCTTACTATGCAGCCATATTGATATGCTGTTTTAAAATGTCATATATATATATATATATATATATATATATATATATTGCGAATAAACTGTGGAATCAATTTGACCCTGAGGATGGCTGACTTAGCTGAAACGGTCCGTCGGTCTGACAATAAAAGTTTAATGGAAAAGTTGTTGGCTAATTGTAGTCTCGAACAGAGAGTTTTGTGCCGAAAGGTCGAGAATTTGGCTCGAAAAGTTGTTTCTGCCAAATGGCGAGTTGTGTTTCTTGGAGCGTGTCTCAAAGATATATATATATATATATATATATATATATATATATATATATATATATATATATATATATATATAAATGAGTTTGTATGTATGTATGTATGTTTGTATGTATGTATGTCCTTTATGCATTGCTACACCATTCATCCGATCGTAATGAAATTTTCACACAACCTTGAGAGTCAAGGGGAATCAAATATAGTGAAAAAAATGTTGAAATCCGTCACAAAATAAGCGGAGCGGAGCGGGTGAGTGAGCGGGAACTATATACATATATATAATATATATATACACATACATAAATGAGCGAAAACGGGAACGGGAAGCCAACTGAGAGCGAAAGATAGAGCGGGAAAGGGAAAGCGACTGAGAACGGGAGTCTTATATATATATATATATATATATATATATATATATATATATATATATATATATATATATATATATATATATATATATATATATATATATATATATATATATATATATATGTATATATATATATATATATATACGTACATGTAGATAAAACAGATTAATATAATGAGAATCACAACAGATTTTTTCAGCTCGATAACCATTCAAATAAAAGTTCAACAACATAAGAAATAAGAAACTGTCATGTGCAAATGAATTAGTAAAAGAAGAGTAATATGACATTTCAACTTATCAAAAGTATTAGACTTAACTATGAATAGCATAAAAATAACCGATTAGAAACACTTCTCTTTTACAATGCACACACACATACATATATTAAATCTTAATAAAGGCAAGGCTTGAAAACAATATACGAAACAATTGTAAACATAACAATGAAGGTACACTTGTTTGTACATACAGCTTCAACAATTGTAAACATAACAATGAAGGTACACTTGTTTGTACATACAGCTTCAACAGTTAATTGGCACTGAGGAAAGAAGAACAAGGTGGACTCGTTTAGAGCAACAGCAATGGTTAAAATGAGAACAAATAAAAAAGTTATGCTTTGAACTGGGCACCCTTATAATAAATCATTTTATATAACTAACATCATCATAATTATCACCACTCCATTACTCTTTTCTCATGGTTAAATCTGGGAAAAATTAATTTTTCGAAAAGTGATGCAATAATGTATCAAAATAATTTGTTTTTTTCTTGACTATCCCAGTGCATAACCAGAGGTAGATGCATTAGAGAGACATGTTGTTGCAATTTCTCCATCTTTACAATAATTCTTAGAATCTGTTACGTCGCCACAACATTTCTGAGAAAAAGATGAAACAAACTTTGGCTTCGCATATGAGAGGAAATACTGAACCATTTCACTGAACTTAGGTCTTTTGTTAGGTTCCAGATTCAAACAGACTTCTATTGTATCAACACTGGTGAAAAAACAGTATTCAACTAATTTGAATGAAGAAATCAGAAATCCTATTACAGTTAAAATTAATTATTAATAAACAAAGAAATCTAAACTTCAACCAGCTGTTTAGCTAAAAACTGACAGAGATGAATGTTGGCATTAAGAATGTCAGTGATTGCAAGTTATGATTTGTTAGCATTATTTGATACCACAGTGCTCATAGTGTTAAAGTTAGATATGTTTAAATAAATTAAAAAATACTGACACAACTTTAGGCCACCCGCTGGATATGCTTGGCCTTCCTCCATTCAAAACAAACTTTATTACCTCCGAGTTTGAGAGGCCTCCATAAGGTCTTAAACCCATTGTGAACATTTCCCAAAGTACAATACCATATGACCTGCATTAGTTTTGAACATTGTCAAATGCAAATATCACAAATAAAACATGAACATTACCAATGAAATATCCATTATGGGTTAGTTATGGGAGGATATTTCTATAAAAAATACTGTGAATAAATAAACTGGAATTAAATGTGAAACAGTGCCTCAAATACTTTTTCAGTTTTAATTTAATTATTAAGCTTTTAGATTCAACAGTTTCTATTATCAATAAAAATATATATTCGGGGGTGTGGTTTGTTACTTTTATTTTGTAATTTGTTACTGTTACATTTATGATCTGAATGTAATTTATGACATTTTTGTTACTTTTCAAAAAACAACAAACAAATAAATGCAACACTAAATAACTCAATAATTGATTTTGGTTGTAAAACAACTAAAAATAAAAAACTTTAGAATTGGAAGTAACCAGTTTTATCATTTAAAAATATAACCATTTAGCTGATACCCTATAACCATTTTCAACGACAATTTCAAAGATCTTCATTATCTGACTGTATCACCAAGATGGTTCTCAGCAGTTTCATCCATGTGTTTATGTGTATCCATAGGAAAAATAAAAGAGACCATCTGGCTTAGATTTCTTAGTTGAACAGTCTGAATTTCATCTTGCTGTTGTAAAATAATCACTTGTCCATATAACAAATCGAGTGCATAACTTGCAGGGTTGTTAAGAGCAGTAGCGCCGCGCTACCGCTACTGTAGCGGCGCTGTTTTTAAGATAGCGGCGCTACTATTGGCTGACAAGATGGTTGATGGTAGCGCCGCTACATTTTTTAGCTGTTCTCAGCGCTATTCGCTACCGCTACTTTTATTCAAAAACAAAATATGTTTTTATGTCAATTAAATGATTTCCCATGTATTTAGTTTTTATTTGAAGTATGCATGAAATCTGAATCTGGTTGATTGATCGACAAGCGTAAGCGTCTCTTTGAAATGTGGAACCTTTCCTGACGAGCGTGTGCGTCTCTTTGAAGCGTGGCAGAAGTGGTAGATCGGGCGTTAGTGATGTTTTGAGGTGTATGGTATCTGGCTGTTTGAGTGTGTATAAACCTACAGTTTGTACAAACAGTTCAAGGCAGTTTTTTTAAACTTTTCATTCAATTGTCATTGAAAGGCTTGTTTGATGTTAAGATCTTGACGTTATTTTTGTCCAGTTGTTTTATTTACTGCATGTGACGAATGAAATTGTTGTAATATTACTACCATGTCCTCTACAAACTTGTTGATTGCTCGAGGCATGTGTGTTTTTGAAGCGTGGCTTTTTAGTGTTAAATGATCGATCCCAGATTTGATATAGCGGGCATGCGTGATGCTTTGACGTGTTTGTAGCCTCTGGTGAATGAGTACATATACGATTTACAAAAACAGTAGAATATAATTTTTCTGGTGCTGTTTCAACTTTTCCTTCGTTATCGCATACTTGCTCGAACTTAAAATCTATAACTTATTTCTTGTCTAGTTGTTTTTTCATCGTTTGTAGGAAAAAAGTCGTTATCTTACCACATAGAACGTACAAGATGTAAAAAACCAAGTGGGGATAATGCTAAAACGTCTGGTGAAATCGATCGTGCAGGATGGATTTGCGTACCACCGGATTATTTTTTCTACACCGGCGAAAGCAAAACGTAGGGAATTTCTCTATATCGTAGTCTGCATTGTCCAGCCGATGCACAAGGAAAGAATATTTCATCTGGCATTATTATCAAGCCACCTTAGTAGAAATTTGAGCAAGGTAAGGATTGCAACATTCAAACCATCTCTGAGATCACAACCTTGAAATCAACTTTTTAAACTTTCTAACAAGCCCTGTTTTGGACCATCGTTTATTTTACGAAAACACTTTTTCATGGTGTTGCATAAAATTAGGCTATGATTTTATTTTTGTTTTTGTTCAGAAATCTTCGATTAAACATTTTAATTTTTTTAATAATTTTTTATTCATACTAAATAGTTTAATCTCTGCTACAGAACATGAGAATTTGCAAAGGTTTTTAGTCCATCATTCATTCAAAAATGTATTATGTTAATTTCACATTCAAGATAAATATACACATGGCTGACCACACAAATTTGAGTAGATTTTGCTTAGAATATATCCAGGTAAGATACACAAGGCTGTAACACACAACAATATTCCTTCAAAAAAATTTGCTCATTAGGATGAAATGCTGCTACTACAATCTATGACAATCTGGAATTTAGAATGACTAGATTTATTTTATCCAAAGCATTTTAATGTGAGAGTTCCTAAGTGATTTCATTTGGAAATATGAAATATGTTAGGAGCATGTCATCAATCAATCATGCACCCTTTCTGCAAAAAAAACTTAGAAATATGTGTTATTTGCTTGACAGTAAAAAGTAAATACTTTGAAAACTTTGTAGCTGTTATTTAAAAAAAAAGTATCTCGTTACTGTTACTTGTTACTGAAAAAAGTAATTTGTTACTGTCATTCTATTACTTTTAATTTGTTACTACCCAACACTGGATATATTTTAAACTGATTAAATTCAAAAGTAAATAATTAATAATGCTCCCCTACCAGACATCACTTTTGTCGCTGAACACTGGAGCATGAAGAACTTCTGGAGCCATCCAGCGAACTGGAACTCCATCTTTTATTTTTGAAAGTCCACCAATGTGATAATAATCAGAAACATTCAACCTTTGAGATAGGCCGAAATCTGGGAGAAATAATTTTAATCATTGAATGGGCAACATAATCACAATAAAAAAGGTTCAATGGAAATGAAAAATTTAATTTTACATATAGAAAAATAAACCATGAAAATATTATTAATTAAAAATAATATACATAATAACCTGATGAATTTCTGTAACAATTACTGCTAGAATTGAAGCAAATTACCTGTGATTTTTACTACCAGATTTCCATCAACAAGACAGTTCCGAGCGGCCAAATCTCGATGGACAAAATTTTTCGAAACGAGATAATCCATGCCATCTGCTACTTCAAGTGCCATACCAAGCAAAACAGAGTGCGTTAACTGAAACTGAGTTTTTTCAGAATCAAGGTTCACTGATGACAGTGGAACACTTTCATGGTCGTCAGAAGAACTTGATGCAGTAACACATGAAGTGTCACTTCTAGTGGCTACAGGTAAATATGTGCTATAATTTGCTGGAAATGTAAGGATATCTTCATCCATAGCACTTTGGCCACTTATATTTCTTTCTTCAGAAATATTATTTTCCCTATAATTGAATTATGTGGGATTAGACAAATTCAAGATAAAAAATAAGATGTGTAACATGAGAAATTCAACTTAAAGTTAAAGTATACATCTCTAAAACTTTTTAAAGCCCACAAGAGCAGAAAAACGCTAGATTAAAACAACGGGGAGCCAGTCAATTAGAATTTATCATCATCTGAATGACATATTATAAGAGAATAATCAAAAAATATTAAATTCATTTTTCATTACATAAAACAAAAAATTCTGTAAATGAAATGGAAGAAAACATTGAGCACTCAAGTTTAGTACAGAAATAAATCTCTTTCAATTTTTTATGTTGATCGACTGAGAGAGTCAAGAAAAATATTGACCTTGGCAACAGAAGACAATCAATTAGTGCCAATTTAGATCAAAAGTTGGTCTACTATAGAGAAGTGGAGTGAAAAATGTTTGAAGGTTTATTTGAAGTAAGTTAAAGATGTTAAAAGGATGTTCGTAAAGAGAAGAAAAAATAACAGAAAAGATGGCTGAAACAAATATGCACATTTTTTACGAGATGTTAAAAAAGATGAAGAATTAATTAAATTTCTCACTTTATGTTGCTGTGTCCAGGGACATCGCAATTAATACTTGTTAACTGAAAATCAAAATCATAATTATTACTGGCCAACTTAAAATAAATATGAAAACCTCATCAAATTAACTCATCACTAAAAAATTAGCAATGCTCTCCAACTTTTGGAACGTGTTGGTCTAGTGGTATAGACACCGGCTTTGAGAGTCGGAGGACCTAGGTTCAATTCCCGGTCCGGGCACGTAATTTCCTTGAGCAAGAAACTAACTCACTAATTTGCATGTGCTCACGTCAACTCAGCATTTCATCCTTAAGTGGTCGATAAATGAGTACCAACTTCGGTTGGAGGTTAAAGTCTTTCGTGCACTTGTGGAGCTATCAAGTAGTATGCGGGGCTGCCAGCAGCGCCGTAAAACATCACATACGCCGTTAGTCTTATCTGCAAGTTGCGAACATTGTAAAGCGCCCTTAAAGCAGCTTCTGCTGCATACGGCGCTATATAAATTGTCGTATAAAAAAAAAACTTTACAACAGTAAGTGTACCCGAGTCGGAAGTGTACAAAGTAGTATTGTAAAACAGATTCCGAACCATATAGATGAAGAGATAATGTCAGTAAAATAGAACAAAAGTGTTTTGCTGATGTGAAAATATTAACTGTATTGAAGAAGTTTTTACCTGAGTGTTATTTCGATGTTTTCTCAAGAACGAGAGCAAATCACCATTTATCATCATCTCCATCACCACAAGATAAGGCTTCTCTTTTGACGCTACACCTAGCAGCTTGACAACATGAGGACTGTCGAACTCTCTAAATGAAATGCCAATAACAAATATTCAGATACCCTAAATGACTGTTACATGAGAGAAGTTACCAATATTTTCAAAATGACTCACTTCATAATAAGTACTTCTTGCAAGAAATGAAGTCTATTCACAGCCATGGAAGTTTCTTTCAATGTCTGTTTTTGATATATATATATATATATATATATATATATATATATATATATATATATATATATATATATGTATATAAATTATACAACATTAACAAATATAAACAATTTAGTTATACAGTAGGAGCCCGCTTAGTTATGCGACTTTAGTGCTTATACGATCTAAAAAATTTGCACGGTTTAAAATTCCCTATCTCTTCCATGCTAATTTGTTTTTTATGCGACTTTCTCTGTAACGCGACCAACGACCTTGTTCTTGTGGCATTATTTGCATAAATAACTCTATTATGTGACCTGCAGTAGATTAAAGCCCCTGATATTCTATTTATCATATGTAATAAAAGCCAGTGTAGTTATATTAATTTTCTTGTTCCTTTGAACTCTCTACTCTTCAGTAACCAATAAAAGACTAAAAGGCTGTAAATTCTGATTAGTCATGTGATTCTACTTAATTCCATTTATTTTGCAGTTTTTCTAGTTCAGCTGTCATTGTTCTAAGATTTTATTTCACGTTAATTAGTGATTGTTAAGCATTCATAATTAAATAATGTCTAATAAGCAAAAAGTTCTGACTCTAAAAGAACGTGTAAGCCTAGATGTTATAGAGAGGAATAAAAAAAGAGAAACTGCAATAAGCAGAGCAAAATCAACTGGCATAGGCAAAACTCAAGTTCAAAATGTAATCAAAGATAAGGATAACATTCTGTCAAAATTCCAGCTGTCAAACGTCATTGTTCATACGATAAAGTTAATTACGATCTTTTCCAATCAAGAAGCTTGCCGAGGAATGGAAAATTACTCCAAAAGAAGTTCTTTTAAAAAATGCTTGTAGTCTGGACAACAGTGTGTTAGTCAGCCATTTCATTAAAACATCTTTGGAGTTGTGAAATATAAAATTAAATTCTTTAAAACAACAAAAAATCTTCAAATATTTTAAATGATAACCTTTTTTATATGACTGTTAGTTGACTTTAAAAAAATAAACTACTGATTATTCTTTGTTGTTCTTATATGTATTTCTGAAAAAAATGTGACTCTCCCTCTTAAGCACGCTCCACATCGACAAAAAACCCAACCTGACAACACCAAAAAAAAAAATCATATAAAATCGGTCGGTGTGATATAGTCACGCACAAGCCCGACGCGACAAGCACATTGAAGTTGCGTGTAGTTTACATTTTGATCCAGTTTTTTTTTCAACCAATCACAAGAAAGTGTGTCACTTAAAACGTTGAAAATGGAAGCTTTCTTATGTTACAAGAAGTGAATTGATATGCCCATCTATATAACTATGTTTTTTATGTATTTCAAAAATAAATTAGTAATTTTTATAATGTAAATTGTGTTTACAATTACTACTTCTACTGTAAAACATCTAAAAAATTGATTCTATTATTCTTGCGTTTAATAGGGTAGTCACGCTGGTAAAATATTAAGATTTATAAACTTTGAATAACTTAAATTTTTTTTCTATGAACTTAAAATATTCATAAAGTTTCTTATTGCTGATTTAGCTTATCAACTTCAAAAAATAATTAAATCCTGTTCAAAGCAAATGTATTGAGTTGTAAGCAGTTCATCAAAAAGTTCTGCCAAGGTTAATTACTTCCAATATCCCAAACCATTCAAAGAACGTCATGTTATGTATTAGAAAACCCTTTCCGGACCATATAAACTAATGTTGCATTAAAATGTGCGTAAGTTAAAAGTTGTCATTAAGTTGTCAATCTTTTCAATTATATAATAAAAAATTATGATTAACTGCTACCATGGTGTAATATACAAAACGTCTTGTTCCAGCTACTATTACTAGTACTTATTTAAGTAGCTTACGATATAAGAAACAGGCAAATCCTAAACCACGTGACTGAAGAGCTTATCAGTGATTCACTGGAAATTGACAAACCTGTTAGAAACTCAGTTTGATGTATTTAACGGGGGAATACACGCGACTGAATCAAATTCCAGGTGTGCAGATTGGCAAGGCTATATCACATCTACAAACTCCGACATTACCGGACGTGTCAGATTTGGTCGGGTCGCGTCAACTCACGTTTTTCGATGTGGAGCGTGCTTTATGCGACTGATTTTAAGTGGGAATGGAGAAGTCGCATAAGAGAAGTTCTACTGTATAAAATATTTGTATAAATGATTTTCCTACTTTGATAGCAACATCAGTACAAATATTTTCTCTCTTGTACTCTCCTTTGTAGACCATACCAAACTGACCTTTACCAATAATCTCCCCCATTTTTACGTCCTTTGGATAAATTTCCCAGTCTCCAAATGCTAAAAATGAAGAGCTTATAAAAATAATAAGAAAATATTTTTCCACAATTTGTGATGAAAACTATAAAAAGAGACGTGACTGATACATTAGAAAAATAGAACCTATTAAAAACCAACCAGTATAATTTGGATTGAGTGATATTTTCATGTAAGCTTCCCTGCTGTAAAATTGAAAACCTCAACTTTGAAAATAATGTATATATATATATATATATATATATATATATATATATATATATATATATATATATATATATATATATATATATATATATATATATATATATATATATATATATATATATATATATATATATATAAAGAGTAGGTTTTATCAACAAATCAGCAATAACCTTGCAAATCGAGATTTGTACGACCTGATGTACACTATGACAAGAACCATTGAAATAAAAACAATCAAAGCAGTCAAAGTGACAACGAGAACAATTACATCGGAGGATGTCATAGAAGAAACTTCGTCTAAAATAAAATATTTAAAAAATTTTAATGCTTGTACTGGGAAAATGTTGTTATCATAATTTTTATATAAATTAAGAGAAAGGGTAATTTTAAGTGAATTTCCATTCCTGACCATACTTTAGAGTCATCAAATCATAACGAGTTTATGAAGAAATAAAAAAGTTTTCAGCAACAAATCAGAGTTGATCTGATGTCAGTATACTACACCTTGTCGAACATTACTTGATTTTAGATTAAACAGTACTCTATGAGAGAGTCGAAAACATAAAGTCAAGAATAAAAAGGTCACATTCAATGTCTAAAATCATTTACAGGATAATCATCCAATAATGTACCTCAAGAGAACATAGAAATGAGTATGTTATATCAAAAGTGTGTTATATCCAGGGTATCAAAGAAAAACATGAAGTTACTATAGATTCTTTTCAAAAGCAAATTGTATTTATTGCTCGTGAAACGTTAGTGAGGCATTAATAAATGCATAACTTCGGTCCAACTTCTGTTAATGTTTCAGATAGGGAGCAGCTTGTTCTATCATGGCATCCAGCTTATTATTCAACGGTGTAAATTACTTAGATAATATTGCTGAGAAATTTCATCTTAATTTTTAATCGCTCAACTTTTTCCCAGCATGATTGCTTTACATTTTTGAGACATATTTAAAAATATCTCGAGATGAAATAAAATACAAGCCGTCAGTTGTTTAAAAAACGTGCTGACAGCCAACAATGCTATGCTGGCTAATAAAGGCAAGAAAGCATCAATAACTGAGTCTTAGAATTGGGACACCAGACAATCATAACAAGAGTGTCACTTTTTATATTCCCACTGTTGCCATAAACTTTTAATATGCCAGTTATGCATTGTAAATGAGTTAAATAATCCGTTATATACATGGGAAATAATGTAATTTGAACAACTATTTTAGTATGCTATAGCAAAGTGTATTATATTCAAATACGTTATAGCCAGTGTAATATGACATGGCGAGATGAGCAAATAAGACAAGACCAAAGTTTCAGTACATTATATCTAATTATATGCTATATCCATGATAAGTTGTAGCGAGATTTTACTGTAGTTGCAAAATCAAAAAGTTGAATGAATGTATTGCAATATGCATAATGTAAAAAAACAACATACACACAAGCAAACGAACAACATTGCATGTTAATATAAGCGTTGTTAAGAAATAAAGACAAAAATCAAAATAAAAATTCAAAAATTCAAAAATTCAAGAATTATAAAAAAAATTGGTATAAAAATAAAAAAACCTCCTTCACTATCTTTGTTAACTTCTAAAATTTGTGTCGAAGTCCACGAACTATTTCCAGCAAGAGTCATGCTACGAACTTTCCACAAATATTTTCCAACTTCAAGGACATGGCTGTACTTGCCATCATTTCTTATGAATTGTTCTTGTGAGATACATGAAAAGATTGGTTGCTCCTGTAATACAACCATATAACTGGAACCACGTAAATAAGAAAAATATTTAAAAAAAGTTATAACTTTTATTTTCAAATGCACTAATGAAGAAAACAAAACTTTTTCCAGCTAAATATATGTATGCATGTATGACATGATGTATGAATGTATGACATGATAGTATGCCACCGTTATATTATTTATTATAAAAGTTTATTTGTTATGCATATGCAGTGAAAAATATATTACAGTCTGCGCAGGTGTTAGTTGTTTAAAATAAATAAATTAATTGATTAATATCTATATTTGACGATTGAGAATTTATGTATTTTCATCTAATATACATGCAAAACTTCAGCTCAACCTGAGAATGGAAATTGAGTGAAAAATTGAATTCATGATATACATGGCAAGTTAAATTAAAAAATCTAAATAAACACAAAAAGGTTTTAATTATTTCATAAACCTCATCTTCATGAACTTTCTCAATTTGAATCCAATAACCCACGACAGCTCCGTTCGGATTTGAAGGTTCTTCCCACGAGAAAGTAACCTTCTTTAATTTATTACATTCAACATTTACTTTATTAAAATCAATTTCATAAATGTTATTGTTGCTGTTGTGATCACTTTCATGAATGCTATTATTATCGAAATCTCTTTCAGGGCACATTGAAAAATTGCTCAACACCAAAGCCTTAAGACTACTGACATCAATTTCATCTGCTTCACCTGTGAATTTAAAAATAAAAGCTAATTAAACTAAAACTAGTTTACAATAGAACAACAAAACATTTAAAACATTTAAAACTTAAAAAAAAATCAATACAAACCCAAAGGTGACGTCTGGGCAATAAAGATAACAGGAGAGCTACAAAGGAGCTGTTTCTTTTTATTAATATTACATGCAGTGACCTGTTTTTCACATTAACATTTATATTACTAATTTAATTTAGGTAAAACATAAATAAACTAAATAACTAAATCAAAACAGTTGACATATTTCATATTTTGTAGTTAAGTACTTAACCTAGCTAGTCATTTCACACGGACAGAGAAACACATTTGATAAATTAATTGATGCTCTTGTTTCAGTAAAATTTTAAGTTAGAACGATGTGTTTAAACTCCATCGAGGTAATATTATGATGGTTGCAGTAGAGGTAAAATTAAAAATTACTTTGTACTAAAGCTCAGAAACTGTTAACATTTTCTAGACATTTACTTTCAGAAACAGTATGTTTCCCTTCAATTTGAATCTATGCAATATTTTACTAAACCTATCTTATTGTAAATGTCTTTTTTTACACACGTAGATTCACAAATTTATATTAACAAAACTTTTGAGTAATTATTTCTAATTTACTATTAGTCTTGGTTTAAAATCCAATTTAGGTATATAAAATGCTTGGTAATAACTTCACATGAAATAATTTGAATCATTTCAGAGTTTTTAATTATTTAATTGACTTGTTCGTTAATTTAACATGGTTGCATTTCTTTATCTTTTATACCACATCTTCTAAATCCTTTCTCCGATCTCTACAAATCTAAAGCAAACACATTGTAGAGAGTTCAGGTTGTTTGCATTAGATTTGGGCCAAACAGTTATTCCGAAGGCGATTTTTTTTTTTTTTTTTTTTTTTTTTTTTTTTAAGGTTAGTGAAAGGAGTTGTTAACCCCGCGAGACACTCAACCGCGATTAGTGATTAGTTTAATTGTTCTCAGATGCAATTATGTTTTCGTAGGTGGAAATTTCATGATTGGATTCAGTGCTGGAAGAAATTTCCACCTAAAAAAAATCGCCTCAGCCACTGTTTAATGTTAATATTAATAATGAATTCAATTTTAAAAACAAAAATTTTTTAAATTTATTTTATTTAATTGTAAAAATAACAGAATTATTTTTAAATCATCATATTCATAAATTTATAGAATAACGGAAAGCTAAGCATTTTTATGCATTAGCCGAAAATGCACTGAAGTCCCTTCAACATAGCATGAGGACTTTTGTAATTTTTATTTACCTGGTTAAATATAGAGAAAAGGAAGCAAATTTGTAATTAAACACAAACCTCAATGACATATTCTTGAAAATGACGTAAATTGTCTAATTGCATTTCTCTATTATCTCCATCTACAATTTTAACTTTCGTTCCTACCACTTGATGATCAGGGAAGCAAAACAGTGCCGTCTCATTGGCACAAATAATCAAATAACCATTCGAATCATACTCAGAAGAAATATGCACTCCAGAGAAATTTGACGAGCTGGAAATGTTTCCTGGTGATTTTATTTCTGTGACTTCATCGAGTGATGACTTCGGAGAGTTTGACTTCATAATTTTCTCGTCTTTGTCAGAAACAACACTTTCAACATAACTGAAACCTGACATTAAGGCATTGCTCACATGTGGAAAGTGTGCATATTTGAAACATTGATGAGATGGTTCTTCTGATGATCTTGATAATTGTAATGTAGAGCAATTTGACTTGAATTCATTTTTCAACTTCAAATCATTTTCTTCTTTGATTCTAAACAATAATATCAGCATATAATAAACGAAACGATTTTTTTAGTAAACTTTAGAAAATTGCTTCAAACTGCCAACATTTGATCTACTTCTTCATCAATCTGCTCCAAGAAATCTAAAAAAGGATCATGTTTGTCATCTCTATCATCAGAACAGCTGCAGCATTTTGAATCATCTGATATCACTTCATCACTTGACTCTGAGATGGTAACCACATTTTCATGACTCACTGCCTTCTCAGCAGAAGACAAATAAATCTTCCTTGCTTCAGTAACGTCATTATTTTTCAGGTTATAATAATTTGGAGCAGAAGAGCTCAGCGGCAAAAGTGGAAATAACTCTAAAAAATCAAAAAGGAACAAATAAATAAATTAGTAGTAAATTAAATAATTTGATTAGAACAAATCAGTATGCAACCTTCTGTGCAGTAGTTTTTCATTACAAATATTCTCTTATCATGTTCAGTAGGATACCATTTTAGAGCATAGAAATCAATTTTGCCTTGTTTCAGACTCGGAGATAACCACTGAAGAGTAACCGACGAAGAATTTACAGATTTAACTTTCAAATGCCTCACTCTAGAAGGTTCTTTGAAATAAATCAAATGAAAGAAACTCATAAAATAAAATTACCAAATAGTTTACTAACAATTAATACACAGTAATATTGAAAAATAGCTAAAACATAACCAACTTCCAACATCTGTTTTAAAATAAACGAAATCAGAGTACAGTCCTCTTTCAACATGACTAGCAAAAGAAATGAGCTGCAAGTAAGCCACATAATTTTTGTTGGGAATCAAATTATCAATCTTGGCTGCTTGAAAAACACTATGTTTGAAAGAACTTTCAGGAGGGCCATCATATACATTGAGTGACAACTCAAAAGGTTGAACATCTACTGTACTCCATCTGCAACATGTCATTTTGCATATCTAAATTATTTAATAATAAAACAAAATTAAGTTAGAAAGTGAAAATTTATAGTAAATTTGAAATCTATCTGGTAATTGCACTTTGTAGTGTTTGGAACAATCAAAAAAGGAACCTCTATTATATAACTAGAGGGGGTACCCGGCGTTTGTTTTCCCGCTCCTGCCCGATTTCCCGTTCCCGGTCGCTTTCCCGCTCCCGGTCGCTTTCCCTCTCCCGGTCGCTTTTCCGCTCCCGGTCGCTTTCCCGCTCCCGGTCGCATTCCCGTTCGAGGTCGCTTTCCCGTTCCCGCTTACATTTGCCCTCCCGTTCCCGCTCGCGCTCATTTTCTCCTTTTCATTCTTACCTAACTTCTTTTAGCCCTTCAAAACGTAAAATAAATTTTCTTTAACTGGCTAAATGTTGCTTGAAGCTTTCAAACGTTGTTACGTAAACTAAATTTGAATTTTATTACGCAATTATTTTTGATGGTCGTACATAGGCACATTTGGCCTGGAAAGGTTTTTGTTCATAAAACATCAATGGATTAACATATTTTTTCCAAACTTGACACAAACCACCGTCTGATTATCTTCCTTAAGTGTGCCAAATTTCAATAAAATCTGTTTGGCGGTTCTCATTTGATGCTTGAATATACAAACAAACATACAAACATTGTGTTTCATATATAAGATATATATATATATATATATATATATATATATATATATATATATATATATATATATATATATATATATATATATATATAAATATATATATATATATATATATATATATATATATACATATATACTAGCTGACCCAGCAAACGTTGTTTTGCCTTATAAATTATTTTGTTTTTTTTTTAATAAAAGTTGCTTTCCCGCTCACTGTCGTTTTCCCGGTCCCTGTAGCTTTCCCGGTCCCGGTTGCGCTCCCGCTGCCTACCGGTCGCTTTCGTTTGCTTTTCCGTTCCCGCTTGCTTTTTCGTTCCCGCTCATTCTGCAGTTACCGTTACCGTTCGCTCTCTCGCTCCGCTCATTTTGTGACCGATTTAAATATATATATATATATATATATATATATATATATATATATATATATATATATATATATATATATATATATATATATATATATATATATATATATATATATATATATATATATATATATATATGTGAGTGTTTGTTTGTCTGTCTGTTTGTTCTTTGTTTTTCCAAATATATATGTCTATATATGTATTATATATATATATATATCTGTTGCATTTTCCTATAAAAAGGACATAATTGCACCTTATTGTTTTTCCAAAATAACTTTTTTAAATAATTTTATAAAAATATTCTAAATAGCCTAGGACCTATCCTCGGACCTACCAAATGTACACAAAAAACTTCATAAAAATCGGTTCAGCCGTTTCGGAGGAGTTCAATTTCAAACACTATGACACGAGATTTTTATATATATAGATGAAAAAAAATCAAGAGTAACGAAACCCCCTAAAAGTAACTGGCAATACGATGCCTAACAAGATAAGAGCAGAATAAAGTTTTTGTAAACTTTTCAATTCTGGAAGGCAACACTGACAAAGTAATTGTCATGAAGAAGCACAGCTTATTATGACAGAGACATGCACAACCAAATATTCAGACAAAAAATATAATGAAGATCAGTTGTGCAACCAGTAACAAGTATTATTTGGCAGAATCCAATGAAAGATTGAAAAATGGATTCAAAATACAATACACAATAAAGAAACCTCTAAAAACCCAGACAACACCGGGTAACCCCGCTAGAAATGATATAAAACAAAGTTAGTATAATCAACATACATAACTTCCAATGTCTGTATTTATGTATGTATGGTATGCCTGTATGTATGTATGTATGTATGTTGGAAACTCGAGTTATGATGCCAAGTAGCTCTGTAACAATCACTGATTTCGGTCATTTTTTACGGGCTATCATAGCGCATTAAATAAAGTGAAATGTCATCATCTTTCAATCATTTCATTGTTTTATTTTAGTAAATATTTTTTATTTCATCATCTTGTGACTTTGATAAGCAATTTTCTGGAGAATTGTCATGGCAATACATTTTCATACAGGGCCGTAACGAGAAATTTGGAAGTGGGGGCCGAAGAACTTTTAGGGGGTCACTGTATAAATTCTCTGTTGACATAAGTTTCACATTCCAGTGATTTAACCTCCAAAATGTGCTTCACACAACAAACATGTTTAGCGATTGAAATTTGAATCTTATTCTACAATATTTAATTGAATTTGAAAATATTCTGAATCAACATGCAAAAAACACATCACATGGGTCATAATGTCAGAGAGCAATACGGCGCGATTTTTGGGCAAACTTTTCTACAAAATTGTTTAAATCTACTTTTAGCATAAAATCCTTCTCAAAAGCAAGTGGTACCAGTTTAAATTTACGCTCAAGGCTCATTGGTTGGCGATAAGGCCGCAGAATCCGCGTGAGAGTGGAGAAACTGCTCTCGCACGTAGCAGTGGACACACCGATGGTGATTGCTCAGGCCTACAGCTGATACACATTTGGAAATGCATCGCGGTATTGCAGCCTTGCATATGTTGCATCTTCCTACGACGAATTTGGCTGGAATTTGTTATGGCACAATCGCATTGCAATAGGCAATTCGCCAGCGAGGGCAACTTGGTCGAGGCAAAGGAGCTGGCTGAGTGGTTCCAAGCACTTCTCAACAAGAAATTTCTGAGATGATGGAACGAAAGATTCTACAGCTTGAAACAACTCCAAGTTGGACTCGCCAAATCGGTGATTCATTTCAAATGGTGTTGTAGAGCTCATGAGCTCGCATGAAGTAATTTTAGAACCAATAACATGGTAATGACCCAAAGTGGAGATGACCACAGATCCGGTCAGCCAGGTGCTCTGAACTCGTTTGCACTTTACTGACACCACATGGTCATCCTCATTTGATGAAAAACCAGCAGCATCTGCCATTTGATCAAAAACCTCTGCAGACCGAAAGGCAAGAAGGCCCTCTTTAGCTGTGAAGATCAGTTCCATAGCAAGAGACACATTGCACAAGCGACCTTGCAACAAAGCACTGACCGTTGACAGCAAGCTCAGTATTTTGACAATGGCATTTGAAAAAAAAACAAATTCCGACTTTGAAACTTTGTTGAGGAGCCCAGCTGCTTCAACCAACACATCAACCGGAGCTTTTTCTAAGTTGGCAACAATTTCGAGGATCTGCAAAATTTCCTCTCTGTTGTTTTTGACAACCATTGCAGATTTATAAGAGCCAGTCTATCTTTAAGCAAGTAACCTCTTTATTGTGTCACCTACATACAATTGCTCATATAAGTTAAAAAAGTTGTTCACCTTTATCTCTGATTTCACAGCGTGCACAACCACAAGATGGAATTGGTGGTTATAACAGTGCACGTACGGAATTTGGCGGCCCAGAGTGTCTTGCAATATTTTCTAGACACCTCTCTTTACGCCATTCATTACACTGGCGTCGTCATAAAATTGATTCAAAATTCGAGCGGGGTCTAGCTGCTGAGCCTGAAGCTCTTTAAGCAACGAACGTGTCAGGCTTTTAGAATCTAACTCACTAGCCTTGATCATTAAGATCATGCGCTCTATTGCATTTCCACAACGCACATAGCGAGTGACAATCGAAATATCCTCAACATTGCACTGATCTTGAGTTTCGTTGCACTTGATGGAATACCAGTTAATGTCAGAATCTTTGCATTCTTCGACAATCAAACTTGTACCAACTGTGCCATCAATTCGTTTACCTCGTTTTGGATAAGAGACGACATGTACTTGGCATTTTGAGGCATGTTTTGTTAAATCCTACACAATATATCATCCTTCGCCTACATTTGCTTTGTTGAACTAGACAGCAATACAAACAACTGGGGGTCTGATTGAGCTGGGGGGCCCGACCGCCCCCCAGCCCCATAGCTGATTACGGCCTTGTTTTCATATAAAAAGAACAATTCATATTTTAAAATAATTATTTGACACTTTGTAATTTATATCATCCATAGAAATTTATTAATTGATATAACTTTTTATATATAACAAAAGAAAACTACAGTAAAAGTCCTCCAGTGCAGCACCCTCAAGAGATACTAAGAGCAACGGACAATTTTGCTAAGAACGGAATTTCCTAAATCTGTCCTGAACAACAGACAGACACAACAAGCAGACACTTTTGCTCTTCTATGAGGGTGTCTCTCTTCAGGACTTTCACTGTATTTAGAAATGATATCTATAAATCTGTGAAATCATGTCACCTATTTTCACAGTTGAAATGACGACTGTTAGTCACATTTCCATCCTTGGTCCTGGCAAAACATAAAGCTTTTTTATATTAAACTGAGTAACACATTTTTATTTATAACACACAGTAAATTTAAATTGAAGAATTATATGCATTTTTATTTATGAGACCCAACAATCAAATATATGTCAAAAAAAATATCATCAGTAGTAAAACAAAGGCAACTATTTTCGTTAAAACGAAAATAAAAAAATTTCAAACAGTTTAAAAGAAAAACAAAATTTAGTTTAAAAAAACAAACCAAATTTGAAAATGGACAGCCCATGATGTATCATGACCATAAAAACTATAGCGGGATACTAAATTTTCCCATCTTATCACTGCTTCGCTAGAAGAAACTTCTACCACATTTAATGATAAGTTCTTGATCAAACCTTGATAAAATTGTTTACTAACAATAAATAAACAACGACATAAAGAACATCAACAACCAATAAAACCTCCATAAAATGATTTTCTAAACTTCCAGCTTTAATGGTTAGAGCTCTAGATTTTATGGCTTTTTATTCAAATAAAATTTATAATTTATTTATTGATATAGATATTGGATGTTCTAAAATTCTAAATGACTATATTCTCAAGTGTTTTACCCATCAAGATATCTGTAATCAATAACATATGGTTTGGAACATCAACTGCACATACACCTTGGAAGCACACAATCTTGAATCTGGTATTCAGCAACAGGAGAGAATCAATTAGGACATGCATTATTCCCAATCCATTAAAACTAAAACTGCTAAATTAAAGGTTCATCAAGCAGCCTTATTTCACAATGAGGCAGAAGTTGGCTGCGCAGCTGGATCCCCGAAGTATGGTGCAAAAGAAATTTCGTGCATTGGGGTTGTGCTATAGATCGTTAGAAAGGTATTTTAAGAAAGAAATATGATGGTGCAAAAATAAATTTAATCTACATGGCTCCAAACATAGGGACAGCGACGGTTTTTCACCTATAACTTTTTTATTTTTTTATAATTACCATTAAATTTCTTTCTTAAATACCTTTCTAACGATCTATAGCACAACCCCAATGCACAAAATTTTTTTTGCACCATAGTACGGGGATCCAGCTGCGCACCCAACTTCTCCCTCGTTATTTCACAACACTAGCGATGAAGAAAACTTTGACACATTTTGCATGACTGGTTTGGATCAATTCCAATGCATCGAGTACAATCAGACTTTCTGTCATTCACAAGTACAAAATCTCCAACTAAGACAAGAAAGTGGTAATCTTGTCCTGATCTCTTACAATAGTAATATTTATAAATTTTAAAAAATGTTGTTTCAAAAGGAAAATTTGCATTAAAGAAAAAGCCAGTGAATCCTGAAATATATGGTTTGCTTGTTTAGATGATTCATTTGAAAAATTACCAGTATCACTAAAACTAAAACCACTACCTCTATCCCTAAGATCATTTCATAAATCTACTTACTGTCAAATCTTTCAGAAATAAAAAACCAATCTACAATTTATTCATCCATCCATTTGCTGCTGTAGCTGAGACCACGTTGTCAGAATGTCATTTATAACTCATTCATATGCAGCCATCTTCTATTCTTTGAGTAGTGCGAATGTCTTAAGGGCAACAAATACTTGGCAACAAATCTAGTTAACCTGTAACCATGGACAATGCTTTGAAACTTTGTCAACAGCCAGTTTCTCAGGGATTCTGTAAACTTTAATGCTTTCATATCTAAACTTAAAGCTCATTGCTTATAAAAACCTTTAAAACACACCTTAGATTATATGATTGGTAACATATTAAAATACTATTATTAAATAAAAACACATATGGATCAAATATGATCCACGACAGGAAGTACTTATGTGTTTCCAACATACAGCTATTTCAGTCTTAAAGCACCTGATGCAAAGGACTATTATAAAAAAATAATAATTTTTACATCATAAAAAATACATGTTTAAAAAAACAAAGTTTTTCTTGTGCTCTAAAAAGTATAAAATAATATTCCTATAACTCATATGCAACGAAAAAACAATGGCCGCATTATTTTTTATAACTATTTGTTTTACTAAAGTTTTAAAGTTGTACATGCGCCCAACGTTTTTCATTGTATATTAATTAGAAACTGTTATAAAGTATGTTACCATAATGTGACCAAGTTATTCAGAAATTCTGCCAGGTTCATATTTTTTGAATTTTTTATGATGTAAAATTCTAAAAATTATTTTCTACTTTTTCGTTTTTGATGGGTGAAAATTTTTAAGCATTTGAGTTTTTAGATTAAATGTATTTTTAGTTTTTTTCGCTAGGTGGCAAACCACAGCTCATTGAATTTAACTTTTTTACTTTTTAGTTTTTTTCGCTAGGCCACCTAGCGAAAAAACTAAAAAGTAAAAAAGTTAAATCTATCAGGAACAATGTTTAAAAAACACCATCGTATTGGATTTGCGGACAGACAAACGAACAAACAGACAAGAATGTGACCTATTATAAATGTTGTAAAATAAAATAAAAACATATACTAAAGTTTAAACTAAATATCTCTTACAAGATGATAAATTTGGATCCTGAAGTTTCTCCTGATATTTTGTAATATTTGTTCTGTTATCCATTTGCTCAATGTATCTATAGTAATCGCAAAGAGTAAAAAACATAATAAAATAATATTGCGAAGAAACATTTGAAAATTCCAATTTACAGAGCGATTTATTGACTCACTTGACGAATTCGATTACATCCAGTGGACACAATAATGGATTATATTTTATGAATACTCTGCCATTCAATATTTTCAAAGTTTCATTTCTTTCATTTGCATCAACCCTCACACGTTCGGTGAAAATATTAAGAAGATTGCCATTTTGTGCAATGACGAGTGCATAACTGTTGAAGAAATATCTTCAAAATGTTTTTAAAGTAAGCAGTTTTGATAGCAGATGTTCAATTTATGCCAATTCGTTAATCATATTTGATTGAAAATAAATAAATTAATTTTTAATAAATTATTTCCACAGAAACATTTAAAAAAAAATTTATCTAAATAAAATTCAAGAAAATCCAATAATTCAATTTTGCAAAAGTCACAGAGAAGACACAACACCAACAATACAAATCAGCCCAGTATTTCTCTGCCTGCCTTGTCTCCAAATTACTCTCGGTTTTGTTCTAACAACCCATGTTCGCTCATTAAAGATGATTGCAACGAGCTCACAGCAAGACAGAGAAAGGAGCGCTGGTGGAGGTGTTGCGATCTACATTGAGGATGAAGTTGTGACTATTGAGACCTGATTGAACAAGTCTGGCGAGTTCGTTTATGTTGCTCTATGTCGATTTTAATTTCTCTCACACAAAGTATGCTCTGATCAACATGGGTGGTGGCGTGGCAACAGTTGCCCATATAGGTAACGAACATCCTAGTGAAATTAGATTTCAAGAGTGCCTCAACGACACCTTACACAGCTCGTCACGTTTCCATGTTTCTGACCTATCGCAGGCAGTAATCATTTTGTTGAACCTAGCAGCACTATTGACCTCATTATGACTAATGACCCCGACCGAGCTATCAAGTTACTTGAGGCTGACTCAATTGAATACATGCCAATCGGCCAAGCGTACTGCTTTATAACTGGTCAGTTCGCTGTGGCCGGTCTGAACAATTCACCTGTTTCTGCGTCGCACAAACGTTTCATATGGAGCAAAGCAATGTGTTGTCATCTTGTATTTCAAACACCGACTGGGAAAACTTATTTGATGGCCTTTCAGTAACTGACACTTATCAGCTTTTTATCGACCAATTCAATGAAACTGTTGTGCTGCACATTTGGGAGGAAATTTACAACAATTAATGAGTCCAATACAAGTTTTAAAAAATTCCTGATTAACAAATTACAAATTCATGAACATACCTGTCATCATATAGCCTCTCCCCTTTTATTATTCTAAGAGACCTCAAAAAATCAAGAGAAATTAAACTTTGAGATGTCAACACCATAACATATTCAGAAACAATCTTTATCTTCGACAAACGTCTCTCCATCTCTTCAAGTCCACCAATAGAATCTGGAAAAAAAACTTTTGTCACATCTTCATATTCATCATCGATTTGTGGTATAATGATAATAACAATAATTGATATTTTAGAATGACTGACTGTCATTGAAGTTTATTATGAGGTTTCCTTCAATCATTTCGCAGTCTTCTTGTTCATGAATGTCCAGAGCTGTGAACACATAAATCGACTGGCATTCTGAGAAAAGTTACACTTAAGCACTTTAACGCAGTATAACATACCTTCAGTTTCTTTAATACAATTTACAATAAGATGTTTCAAAATGTAAAAAAAAGAAAATTCCAAGCTTTTAACAATACAATGAAACCAACTCAGCAAACTCATTTTTATCAAGTCAGTTCATTTTTATCAAGTCAGTTCATTTTTTAAATTCACTCATTTTTATAGGAATTCAAGTTAGTAAAAACTATGTTTAATTGCTTAATTCAAGCTACAATTAAGTTTATTTGATCTATGTGAAGTAAAACAGAACTAATAAGCTAACAAACTTTTTAAGCATTCCTCCCCAACACAGGGAATACATGTTGAATTTTTCATCTTGAACCCCACAGGACACTTTGTGGTGCACTGACCTTCCACAATACCCCAGTCGCCATAAAGTCGCAAACTTTGACACCAATAAGCCGTTACACAGAAAAAAGAATTCTGCATGTGATTTTAATGACTTTATAATATTTATTCTGCATAAGTAATAAATATTTTAAATTAAATAAAAAACGTTGTTACCAATAACTAGTAAATCTGGGTTTAAAGATATTTATTATATTGCAAGTAGTTAGTTTATTTATTCAACTCAAGATAATTGGGAAATTATATGAATTATTGTTTTAAATAAAACTTTAAATGTCAATTTGAAGATCTAATTAGTTCTAAATAACAGTTATTGTGTACCATTCTATTAAAAGATGCATATTTTAATTTGTTTCCAGCTACTTGCAAAACCTCGAAGAGAATTTTGCAGTTTTTTTTCTCCATAAGGAAGACTTCATAATTTTACAGAAACGAATAAATTCATTTAAATTGTTTGTGGGTGGCAGGAAAAGATAGATTTTTGATGACCCTAACAAATTACCAGCAACAATTTGGAATCTCCCTTTGTATCAAATATTGTAGATAAGTTCCTTATGCTGGAGAATAAATAACTTTAGTTCTTAAACTCACTAGAGCTCCATTATACATTTTTATTTTTAATTAAAGTAAGAATAAAAATTTAAGTGGTTAAAATGAACAAGTGAAAGTTAAAAAACAAAGTTTTTTAAAAACACACTTTTATATTTTTTAAATTATGCAAATTAATTTCTAAATGCAAAAATAGTTTTACGATTGTTAATTGTAATACTTTAGTATACATTTTAATAAGTTTTTGTCATAGTCGTGCTTATCTAGTTCATTTAAATGACGCTAGCGCCACCTGGTGAATAATTTTAAATGCGTTAAAAAATAAATATTGAAATTATTGGAAATACTGATTAAATTGCTTCGAAAATTATTATTGTTTTGGTGGATGGCTAAAGTCTATGCTGAAAGTTTCAAAGTTCTAGCTTGTCTAAAAGTTGGTTAAAATCAATTCAAACATTTTTATGACAGACAGCGAAATTAAGTTAAAGTGTGAAACAATTGTAACCATCCAATAGCATTCTTGACATTCTGGCACACAATATCCATTCTCCAAGAAGTTACGACAAGAGAAGCATTGAGTTGCCAGTGGTCCCCAGCATCCAACCACACACTCTGAATGACAGCAGTATACATGTCTATCTTCTAAATCAATGTAACAAGCATCCAAACATGTCTTTGGACATGAGGGACCTGAGCAAACCAAAATTTTTTGCTATCATGTTTCTATTTAATTTTTCAATTATCTGAAAACCTCTGATAACTTAATACATTATTATTTATTATTATTTGAAAACTTATTATTAATGATTAATTTATGATAATAAATTATGAACAATCAGTTTAAGCA
This sequence comes from Erpobdella octoculata, assembly GCA_963978895.1. Taxonomy (NCBI): domain Eukaryota; kingdom Metazoa; phylum Annelida; class Clitellata; order Hirudinida; family Erpobdellidae; genus Erpobdella; species Erpobdella octoculata. The sequence continues at coordinate 21,667,088 of OZ022243.1, read as the reverse complement.
AGTATTCATGCAGGAATGATGACCTCTAATTAATTTAAAAGCATCACGAAACAAAATAGCAAAATATGGCACAGACTTATTTGGCAGTTATAGGCATTCCAGCACAAACTCTTTTTAGTAGAAGAGTCAATCTTCATCACAGGGCAAGCCAGGCCTGTAATGCTATCAGCGGATGGACACTTGTCGATACAATTTGTTCCTTTATTTTGTCTTTGTTCAGGTGATATCTTTTTAAATAAATTTATTACTCACACTTGAAAACATTCACTATTTTATTTCTTATTACCACAAAACAAATATGTTATAAAGTTTGTTTCTAACTGTGTAAATGCTGTTGATGACATTCGGTCCAGTAATTCTTAACCAATCGATGCTGTCCACATAACATAATCTTAGACTGCCAAGAATGTAGACATTACCCTTCCAAATTTTCTGTAAATTAATCTGAAAAACCAGATTTGAATAAAGCATAAGAAATAATAAAATGTGTTAAGAGTATAAATTGTATGAAATCAAGAGAAACACTCATTATCCATGACTATAATATCCAATATAATTATTCGTTAATATAATTTGTTTTAAATGAACATATTTAAAATATACATTCAAATATTTTAAAAATACTAAATCTTGTTCATTATAGACAAAGATGAGCGAATGGCACATATTCACAAACAAATGATTTGAAGTAAATACATATTCACAAACAAATGATTTGAAGTAGATACAAATTCACAAACAAATGATTTGAAGTAGATACATATTCACAAACAAATGATTTGAAGTAGATACATATTCACAAACAAATGATTTGAAGTAGATACATATTCACAAACAAATGATTTGAAGTAGATACATATTCACAAACCAGTGTTTAAATAAAAAATATTGCAAATCCAAAATACTAACCAATCCGAGGCTGGTGAGATGTTTCATGCTGTGGATAACAAGAGCATGTCCCATTATTAAATAATCTCCTTTAATAACTCTCAGGTTAGGAAAAACCCATGTAAGATTATCAAGCTCATCAACATTAGAGATAACAAGAAATCCTGTGATTTCCCTGAATAATTTGAATCTTTAAATAGAAAATACAACTGAAAAATGCAAAACAATTTATCAGATAAACTGAAATAAGCAACTCGTTAACAGATCTGAGCATAGGCACCGACATGTGAAAAATATTGGGGGGCCCAATAAACTTTAGGCTTTGTAAGGACAAAAATGCAAGCGTCGGATGGCCCGGACCAGAGTTGTCCATGGGTCAAATTTTGGGGACCCGACCCACCAGAAGTCTGTCCCGACCCGACCCATTTTTTATTCTAATTTTGTGACCCATCCTGGCCCGACCCACGTGTTTTGTACCCGATCCACTCGAATAGGACCTGACCCGAACTGACCCAACATTTTTTGATTCGTTTTAGACGTGGCAGATTTGCACAAGCGCTACTAAATACTTGTTTATAACTTGTATATCTATTATTGTTTATAAAAGAAAGTTTTTATATCTTTTTTAGCTTTACATGGCTTGACCTGACCCAACTTGACCCGACCCAATTTGTAACGACCCGGCCTTGTTTGACCCGACCCAAGCTCGCTGGACCCAACCCGACCTGACCCAATCAGTCATTATCAGTCCAATGTACACAAAATCTATTTCGACAATCATGATAAAAATTTGCATTTGTTACTATTTTGTTGCATCACTGCATGTTGGTTAATTTTGAAATGAATTTACAATATACAAACCTTTTTGGCTTTAGAAATAAAATCAAGTATTGTATTTTGTCGCTTCATTGTTCAGTCAGTCAAAAATGCGGCGCGGAAAACAGAAAAAAGAAATAAATTAAAGTAATGCATTACTAAGAAAATTGAATTTAAAGTTGGAAATTAGAATGGATAGAAGGTATGTTTGAAAACAGCCATACACAATTTGTTTGGTCATAAACTAAATATTAATTTACTATTTTTATTATATTTTTATTATTTGCAAATTATTGGGGGAGCTCATCCTTATAACGGGCCCTTGGCGTCTAAGATTGGGGGGGTCCAATGGAGTCGGCGCCTATGGATCTGAGTATGACATAAGTAAGAATTTTGCACACAGATACTGCTCAGACTGCTCCACTCCAGACAGAAACATAGAAACAGAACATCTTAAAAGAGTCATTGAAAGGAGAACAAATTATGAAAAGATAACAAGTGAAAGTTAATTTAAAAAATTAAAAACATGCTTTTAAGACTGTGATAAAATTTTGAGTTAATCTTGGTTTTGTGGGTGGTACAAGTTTTTGGAACTCACTACCATGTGATTTTTAACAGCTAACTTTGTAACTTTTAAAAAACAAATTAAGCAATTGGTTATAAACTTATAAACATACATTTTACTGACTTCTTGCCACTTCAATAATTTTGTATACAAGGATATTTCAATAAGCAGACTCTATCCTTTCCAAATGTCCTACATTATTTGTGTACTTAAGTTGTTATCTAGCTGGATGACTTTTAGATATTTTATTTTTTATTGTCTTGAATATACATATAAAAAAATTCATTGTAAAATGTATTGTAAAATATTACCTCGGTGAATAGCAAACAAAAAATGTTTTAGTTACTTCTTAAAATTTTTAATATTTATTTTTGTTTAATTAAACTTTGAATTTTTTTAAAGCAGGTTAATTTTATAATGATCTTCTAAACTTCCGCAGACATTACATGGACATCCGGACAAGTGAAAGTTAATCAAAGCATTTTAAAAGAAACAATTAGTGGAAAATATCAATTAAACAATCTTTTTCTTTTAGCCACCTATGTTTCAATTAGAGGTCCACCAATAAATAAAGCATTGGCCAATTATCAACTACATAATAATGACCGATTAAAGATTATTGATTTTTAAAGCTCGTTTGTTCAATAATAAGTTAAGCACAGTCATATAATAAATATTATCACATTGTTACTGTTATAGTTGTTACTGTTATAGTTTGCACTGTCTGCACTTATCGGTGAAGCTGCAATTAAATTCAACTTAGTAAAAAATGCACATAAAAACACATCATTTACCAAAAACTAGAGAGTTACATTGGAACAGAATGTATTATTCTATCCTATCATATTACTACAGGATTATGTCCATAATTGTCCCCTTTCCATCCCACTCAAACAAATCATACCTGTTTCAATCAAACCTCAATCACATCTTACTGGCTGGTTCCTGGTTGCTCATTGTGTGTTCTTCCTTACTACTACTAATTAGATTCCAGATTGTCTAGTTTAATTTAATTTAATTCAATTAAGTATATGCTGATATGGAACGATTGTGATTGCTCCACGAAAAACTCACAATTCCTTGAAGAAGTCAGACAATGTAAATATGTATTCTCAACAATAGTTTAATTACATTTTACCAAACTAATTTTGTTTAATAATACAGCCACATCTATTTTAACAACCTCTCCAGGCTTTCTTGAGGATGCCTTGCAAAAATACGGTAATTAGTCCTGCTATGGTTATTCCACAAACCTATCCATGAAATCCTTCTCATAAATATGAAGAACTAGCGAGGTAGACAGCATTGCCCGGGGTTTTTAGAGGTTTTAGAGGCTTTTCTCTCTCGCTCCAGTTTACTTTCCCGCTTGCTCTCCCGTTCCCGCTTGCTCTCCCCGGTCGCTTTCACGTTCCCGCTTGCTCTCCGCTTCCCTGTCGCTTTCCCTTTCGCTCTTTCGCTCCCAGTCGATTTTTCATTCCTGCTTGCTTTCCCGTTCAGGTTTCCGCTCTTTATCCAGTTCTCGCTCTCCTGTTCCTATTTCCGCTTGCTCTCCCGCTCATTTTGTGACCGATCTCAATTTTGTTCACAAAAAACCTTCCTCTGTTGACTCTCAAGGTTGTGTGAAAATGTAATTACGATCTGGTGAAGGGTGTAGCAATGCATAAAGGACACACATACATACATATAGACATAAAGTCATTTATATATATTGTTGACATGGGGGAGGGGGGGAGTTCAAGATAAATTGACGTCAACAATGTATTTTTTTACAAGAGTTATTAAATCAAAAAATAGGAAAGTAATAAATGCAATGTATATGCCAGTCAGTCAATTAGAATCTTCCTACCCCCAAAAAACATTCAAAATACGACACAGTTTACTTAAAACTTAACTGTAAATTAAATAAATAAAACTGATTGACCTAAAATGTCATGTGCATCAATTCCACAAGAAATTAATCAATCAACCACTATGCCCATTATAACAATTGAGGAACATTTGAATTCCTCATGGGAAGATGTTAGAAGCTAGAATATAAATTCTCAATTTGTTCATGAAGTTAAAGTGTTGTTATAGTCAATTTGAAATCTGTTATCGAAGACTAAAAAACTGTATTAACAATTTATTTGTAGAACTTTTAATATCTACGTAAAATTCTATTTTTAGCATAAAAGCCAGCTTTATAAAATATTGTTGGTTATTTTGTTATTTTTGGAGGGGGGGTAAAATTTTTTCGACATAATTTTGTTAGGGGGTGACTGAAAGTTTGACAGTTGTTGACAAGGGGGAGGGACGGGGTAACAAATTGCCTAAAAATTGTTGACATAATAAATGGACGTCCCCTAAGTTTAATTTTATATAAAGTAATTTATTAACTAGCCTATTGTCTGTCAAATTTTCACCAAACTTAAAAAAAAACATAAAATTATTTCCTTAATAATCACTGAGAAATGTTTCATTGAATACATGTCTTTTAAATTGAGTGTCTATCTATCAAGGCTGCCTGGTAAAAAAGAAATAAATGGATTCAAAGTGTGAAAACAGAAGTAGAAGTGTCATTAATTAGTTGGATAAAAAAGCAGAGTTTACTGTTTACCTCTTGTATGATTAAAATAGGATTTGCTGATAATATTTGGAAACTTTATTTCAAAATAAAAATCGGACAAATTTTTTTTAGAAACACCTATCTAACCACATTTATTATTTACAAAAAATCTTATTATCTATTACTATTATTAACTCAGCCAGTTCCCACCCAAATCTAAATAAAATCTAAATATGTTTAACTCAAATAATAGCACCAAACAGTGCAAATTTTGGCACAATAAAATTAATAATATGAAATAAAATTACTATGTACTTGTATGTCTTATATAAATAAATATTATTTAAAATAAATATTATCAGTAAATTCTGTTATTCAAAACGCGCAACAAAAGCCATTCAAAACAGGAAGAAACCACCACTTGATTAGATTATATAAAAGCAGAATTATTTGAACCCATCAATTCAATTGCACCAGATTACTTTCAATCTATGAAGAGTTCTACCAACTAGCTAGATGGTCAGTTAAAAGTAGTTGACCTCCCCAATTTGTGAGGAATGGGTTTGATTTGGGTCAAGGTCATGTTTTTTGTAAACTTCGTTGAATTTTCAAAATGAATATGAAATGAATCAAAGAGGATAATAATTGTTAATTTAAACTAAATAATCACAAAATATTAGAATTAAACTTACACAAGATTTGGAAAAGAAACTTCAAGTGAACGGAGACTGTAAATAGTTATAGATCCTTGAACAGTGGTGCAACCACAATAGACATTCTTTTCCTGTGGAGACGGATTAATATGTGCTATTCTTATGTGGCCTTGATAAACTATAAAAATGAATAATAGAAAATTTCAATTTTAAAACCCGAATTACATTTAGTAATAAATATTTTTTAAACCCAATTTACCAATTAGTTTCGTTATTATTATTATTATTATTATCATTATCATTATCATTATCATTATCATTATCATTATCATTATCATTATCATTAACATTATCATTATCATTATCATTATCATTATCATTATTATCATTATTATTATTGCCATAATAGTTCAATTAGATACATGTGAAACATCAGATGTTTCATTAAAGACGTTCCCAGGCAGACGACATTGGTTATTTCACTTCTCTCAATAAGAATTCTTTTCTTTGTAACGAAAACAATGAAAGACAAAGGAAATACCAAGATTTGATGCAAAATGAATATCAAACACTTTTTTAAATACTTTAAATATATATTATTTAAATACTTTATATATATATAAATACTTTATATATATATATATATATATATATATATATATATATATATATATATATATATATATATATATATATATATATATATATATATATATATATATATATATATATATATATATATATATATATTGTTCTCTAGTTAATTTAATAAGAATAAACCTAACAAGTAAAGAAAAAAACGAGTTTTTTAACACAAACTTTGATTTCAAATACACTCGTGTGTCTGTGTGTATGTGTGTATGTATACGAAATATGTTCAAATAACGTTTTTTTTTTAATTGAATCATGTATTGTCATCCAATATAAAGATATGCTAGTCAAAAAGCTGGTTAAATTTTACTTTCAAGTTGACTTTCAAGATTTGTGTACAGAGAAAGCTACACACACACACAAACAGAGATTGTAACCTAAACAAAAGTTTGTAAAAAGCTACCAATAATATTGGTGACATGATCAAAATTGTCACTATTCTTCATTTATCACAACATTAATAACTTGTATCCCCCTACTCATTACTTTTTAATTAATCAATAATCATAAATAAGCCACCAATTTGATTCTGATGTTAATTGGTAACGTCACTTCCAGTAACAAATTTAATAAACAAACAATAAAAATTCTAAGAAATAAAAATACATAATAAACATTACTAGAATTAAATTCATGACTCAAAAAACTATGTATGAAAGGAATTGATTAGTTTAAAACCCATGGAGCACATTTTCTCTTTACAAAATTCTCACATAAGGGGTAACAAGTTTCAATTATTTTTATTTAAGATTTGAATCATCATCATTCCTCATTTATAAAACACCCAGCTCTAATTTGCACCAAGCTAGGTATGGGTATTTTCCCAATATTGAGGTCCAAATATTGTTAGGATACACATGAGGATACACATGATGATACACTGCAAGTTAGGATACATAATCGCATAAATCTACCTTCCAAAGCAATATAATGAAGAAGAAATTTAACATATCTCCAACATCACATAATCAATCTTCTATTGAAATTATTTAACAAACAATAAAAACTATGAGGCAAGAAATCAATAACAACATATAATAAAAACAGACAAATGATTTGAAATAATTATTCAGTTTGTTATCATTAGCATAAGTATACAATATAGTATTATAAATTGCAATTTTTTGCAAGTATATACTTTACGATTATAAAAAAAATAAACTAATTACTTCTAACAATCATCGCACATCACACAAACAGAAGTTTTGTTACAGAAACTCTGTGGAAATGGAAATCTTGTGGCCTGGTCTGTCAGAAACTCGGCCCCAGTCCGTTTCATAGGCATAAATTTGAGGCCCATACCCAGTCTAGCCTGTTTGTACAGAACTAAAATCCCTATACTTCAGCCCTGCCTAGCCCTTTTAGATAATCATAAAACAATAGCCTGGCCCAGTCCGTGCAGGGTTCTAATCAATACCTGTTGCAGAGAAACACCTTGAAAAAGTCATATCAATAGCTTGCAGAGCTCTAAAATAGAATCAGAATCAGCGAATTGAAGAAAATATAAATGGCTTAAAATTCTTTCATAAACTACAAAGCTTATATATTTGAAATAAATTGTTGCTTTTACCCCTATGTTTTCCATAATTAAAATTTCTTATTTACAACTTAAGTTTATAATTAATGTGGAAACAAAACTCAAGTTGAAAGGGGGTGGTGAGGGAGTGACCACATGGAGATATAAAATGCAAACACCACCTTGTTACTTTATATGTCACTAAAAACTAAAAAAAAAACTGTTCATTCATTATAACATCAACAATTCAAGATTCAAAAATGATAAACAGTATTTAGTCATTTCAAAAGAAAACAGGCCACATGAACAGAAAAAGATTCAAATTAATTGGTAGAAAGTGAAAGACAAAACATTAATTTGCTCTTATCAGTGTATGTTTAGTATCATACAGATGAGAAACAGTTACAAAAATCTATCTAACTTATATTTTTGCCCTAAATAAGATTGAACACAACACAATCAATTCTATCATCAATAATGACTCTTAGAAGAATAAAGAATGTTTCCCATCACTTTAAATTACAGATAAAATAAGAAAACAACCAAAGGCATCATTTTAACAAAATCTTGGGGGGAACAACATGTTGAAAAGGCCTACAAGTTCTTCTATTTTATGCCATGATGCCATAGTTTTCCATCAAAAATATGCTGATGACCAGGGGATGGTCGCAGGTACTTTTCTTAAAAATTTACCCAAAATTTCTACACTTTTCTAACGAATAAAGTTGATGACTGGGGTGGTAGTCGGACATAATTAAAAAAAACGTTGAAAAACTATCAGGGCCCACTTTAAACAAATTCATGGGGCCCACTTCAAGGTCAAGGGGCCAACTGCAAAGTTAAGGGGCCCCATTTCAACCTTATGGAGGCCTCTTGAACTTCAGGGGGTCAATTCCAAAATCATGGGGTTAACCGCCCTCCCTGTCTTCCCGAAATAATGTCCGTGAAAACAACAAACAAAATTTAATAAAAATATAACATTTTACTAGCATAGCAGAAAAGGAATACATGCAGATGAATATCTAATATTTAATTTTAAGCATACTAACCTGAAACAAATAAATTAAACCCAAATTTATTAATACCTAATATTCAATGTGATGGTATGGGTGTTAACAGAGATAATTCCTTGTAGATCAACTGTAACATTGGTAATATTGTAAGATATCATTACGAGTAACTTAAATAACCTGCTGTTCATAAATTCAACATTTTATCATACTGATGATCACTGAATTATCCACTTGATCTAATAAGCAATTTCATTTTTAATTATTTGAATCAACTAAATAAGTTTCATTTTCTCAACAAATTATAAATGTTGACTATTTTATGATTTAGAGAGTTTTTGGTATTTTTGTATGAAGGAATTATTGTGAATTAAACACTTCACAAAATAAACTCAATATCTTTTTATAATTTAAAACAATTTAATGTTAACTAATAAATATCTATTAATAAGATTTCTATTACTGTTAATAGAATTGGATAAGAACTATAAACTTTAAAAATAATGGAAGAATTGAGAAAAACACTATTACCTTATTACAGAAAAAAATACTGATAAATGTGGTTGCACTAGCAATCTGGCTGGGATTACTGGGTCGTAGGCATGCATTAATTTTATTTTTATTTCAAATAATAACTTGATTCAACTGTTGTACAGTTTTTATTGTTGTTAGACCATTTAAAGTAGTAACTAAAATATAAATAAAATACTTGGAATTACTGTTACAACCTCTTAGTCGTGGTTAAAACCCGGATAAAAAGATCTATTCAGTGTCTATTTAAATTATCAACTGTAACTATCCTAACATATCAGGAAATTACAGAATGCTTACATATTTTCCCCTCATTAGTAGCACTAATGAAGACAGTAAAAAAGTGTCAATCAAGATTGTTTGTCAAAAGAAAAACTAAATAAATTGTTCTAGTGTTAGAATAAAACTGGCTTGATAACAGCAGAAGCATATTATTAGAATTGGAAAAACAAATGTTGGGTCATGTGAGTACCAGTTTAATTTAAAATATATTTTTATCTGCTGCTATCAATAATCCAAATGTGTGCATGAAAAATCGCTTTTAAGCACGACTGATGTTATAAATATTAACTGTAGCACACTCTATCACGCAATGACAGGCATTTCCAAATAATTATTTATTATTGGCAAACTTGAATAAGTTAGATACTCCCTGCAGATAAAATCGCAACACCTTGAATGGAGTAAAGAATATTTTATCCAGCTGTATCTTTTCACGCAAAACAATTTTAATCTATAGGTACATTTATAATACCTTGTCTTTCTCCTTCATCTTTTAAGGAACCACAGGTTGGAGAAGAATGAGCAATGTTTAACATCATGGCAGTGATTAAACAGATCCTCACACAGAGATTGAGACAATAATGACATCTCATGAGATTGTTGATGTTATGTTCACAGATCAGAAACATCTCTGACACAAGTAACTAGTTTCTATACACAAATAAAAATGTAGATAAATTATAACAAAAATAATGATATCATTTATAAGGAAATGACAGTTTTGACCACTTTTGAATCAATTATTAAATTTTTTATGGTAAAATAGAAGGATATCCTTCAATATACAACAATTGTGTTGTCTTCTCTAGGCAGCATCCTTATCCTTTTACAGCTTTTTACCTTAAGAGAAAATGCTGAACCTCAACCAAAGTCATTTAAAAATGTTGGTGTCTAAATAAAGTAATAAAACTACTTGTAACGTTGCAACCAGCAAATTCTAAAATTTCACTCACATGAGTCACCAGAAGTTGCTATTGAACACCAGCTGAGAGGATGTCAATTTGAAAGTTTGACTTTTTCTGACAATAAATTAAATAACTGAGTTTTTACACAAGTATATTTCAGTTAACACTTTATAAATTGACCTAAAATAAAATAAAAAAAATTAATCCAGGGCAATTTAAATTTCATGAAGTGAAAACAGAATTCAATAACAACCCATAAAACGATGATGAAGTTTTCCAAGCATGATACATGAAGAGCAATCCCCGTCCATAAGTAACCAACACCAACTGAAACACCAATGTGTAGTAAAATGACCAAACCAATGCCAGACTTCGTCTACCCCACATGCCTCAATTCGAAAGACGCACGATAAAAAATCTGGGTCAGCAAATAAAATTTCATTGGACAGACGATATCTTGACTCCTCCTTTAACATATTTTATTCTACGGTAGAAAGGAGGTGCTTACTTACTTCCAGTACATGAGACAGGCGGAGCCAATTAATAACCAATCAAGCAAGATTAATTAAGTTCAATAATTTTTGCGAACGACGTACTGATATACATATGATGTGCAGCCTCGTTTTTTAACGTCTGCCAGGCGTTCATCGAAATATTAATTATATGTTGGCTTCAAAAATAGGTCGCCTCAGCATTAGATCGAATTCAGGCAGTCAGGCAAACTAATTGACAAACACCTCTCTAGGTGTGCTTTGGCACATGCGTTCTAACTAAAAATGTATGAAGCATAAAGAAATGGTCTAGTTTTGTCTATAGATCAAGATCCAAAAGCTGTTCTTGGACCCTTCAAGTTCTCAACCCTATACACAAGAGTGAAATATTCTGATGAGTGAGGTGAACACTAAAACATTAAAACCTTTCTTCCAGGTATTATGGTAACGGTCAGTGACGGATCCAGGCGTGTCGCATCGTTTTAAAAAGTGGGGGGAACAACTTTCTAGAACGAACTTTTCATATTTTGTAATCTCAAATATTAAAGTTTGTAACTTGCTTGTATCAACAAAATGAGCATTTCTTCAATAATCACTCATCAACTATATTTTGATTTGAATGCCATTTCTACATAAATATACGATACTAAAAGTTGCCAAAAATGTCATGCCGATATTCAGACTAACAAACTGGCGGCAAAGTAAGCTCAAATCGACTGCGTCAATGATTTCCTAGTGCACAATGTGCACATGCAACAGCGCGCAATTATTCAATTCAAACGATTTTGCATCATCGTCGTTCTCAGCCATGTCTTTAGACGACGTAAAGTAGAAAAACTTTGCTCTGAGGTGGCATTTGAAGTTGTTGGTTTTACCAATAGAGTCTTTAGAAGACGATCGAATTCCCCAAAAAGTCATCGAGTTTGTTTGGAACCAACGCTTTGTATAAGCTCCGGCAGTTGTCAAAAGTCTCCATTCCATTTTGAGATTGAATGATTAAAAAAATTGTTAGACAAAAATAGACAAAACATTTATAATTGATTGTAACAACTGTGACTCCTTCCATTGTCATATCGATATCATTATCATCATTATCTTTGGGGATGCATCCCCGATGCTCTACGTTACGTTTTACTCCATTCAAGTTTCTCAAAACATTCCAATACGTATAGCATCTCCCTGGAGATGACTAACTCGCAGGTGCGCAACTAGGGGGCAGGGGGCGCAAGCCCCCCACAGGCCAAATCGGAGGGTCCTGTAATTTTTTCAAATACGATGAGTTTTTTTGGGTAGGGGGTGGGGGTGCTACATTCATAAACATTTTTTTTACAATTGCTTTAACTGGTTTGAGACTGACTTTGACTTTCTTCAGTTTGTAGTCTTTATTTTCTATCATTAATAAATTCTCAAAGATACCAAAAAAAAAAGACTGCAGACTAAAGATAGTCAAAAAAAAATTTTTTGCCTGCGTCGGGTTTTTTCCTTTTTCACACTTGAGCACCCCCCCCCCAGCATTTTCTGCTGGTTGCGCCCCAGCTAACCCGGACTAAATGTGAACTATTTGGACCGTCGATCGTATGTTTTTATCATCATTAAAACTTGTTGATTAACATATTTTCATGTAGTAAAGAAATTGTTGGAATAATTTTAGGAAATTTAAAACCCCGAACCACCCCTCTTGGGCGCACCTATGGTTTTTACACACTTTTACTTAACTTGACTTCTCTGTCTGTCTGTCTGTCTGTCTGTCTGTCTGTCTGTCTATCTGTCTATCTGTCTGTCGTCAAATTTTGCAATCGAAATTAAAAATTATTTGTGATAATTTCGTCGAACTATTTATTGTCTATGCTAATATGTTTGTTGTTTATGTAGTAAAAATATAAAAGTGTGTTTTTAAAAACTTTGTTTTTGCTTCACTTGTTAATAATCTTTATAATATTTTTGTTAGCCAGCCAGCATGAATAAATACAAACATTTTATCAAAAATGGTTTTGAAAATTATCCAGACTCACTGATCCACCACTGGTTAAGTGGTTTATTCTAAGTATAATATTTATTTAAGCTTATATTAGTTAATGATTATGTATAGTTGTTGGTAATACTGGGGCTGTTGTGTAAATAGGCCTCCAAAAAACATTAGTGTGGACTTTTACTGATGAATGACTATTGTTTGATTGTCTCTTCATTTTCCTACTTAAAGGTACACAAATTTTTATCCAACGATAATAGTTTGGCTGTGTCTGAAATATAAATCTTTCCAACTAAAGTATTTTTGTAATTTTTAGCGTGCTTTTTAAACATTTTGGAATTTTCATTACGATGTAAAATAAAATAAAGTTAGCTAAAAATTGTACTCTATATACCCAATTTGAAACAAAAAACTTCAAAAATTTTCTTGGGGCTTAATTGAGCACGAAACAGGGGGAAAGCTGTCCCGAGCGCCGTCATGGAGGCGCAAAAAAAATCGACTATAGTAGTTTACTTCCTTCATCAGATATCCTCCGATATCCTCCAGTCATCAGGTTTTTTTGGTTGGAGGTAAAATGAAACGAGGACTTCGAAATGTTTTTATAAAAGTGGCTCCGACTACCCCCCGCCCCGGTCATCAGGTATTTTTTTGGGGAAAGAAAAATTCCGACTACCCCCCGGTCATCAGTTTTTTAAGCAAAGGTAAAGACAGATGGGATGTTGTAGAAGGCAGTAGAGGTGCATTCATTAGACTTTGCCCCGGGCGTCAAATACCCTAGCTACGCCACTGGATCTTGGCTTCTTCTTGGCCACTCTACTTTATCCACTTTGATCAAAGCGGCGCTCTAATTCAGAGACCACCATGTCGATGGCTTCGTGGTAAATTCTTTTGAAATGTTCCTCGGGAGTGAACTCATGAGGCTGTGCCGGCGTGTCAGTGTACTGAAGCAGTTGTAAAGTTTTCATCTTTTTCCCATCCATCATTCGTTGGTATCCTATCAAAAGAGCGAAAACTTAAGGGCGAAAACAAAAGGGCGAACACAAAAGAGCGAAACTAAAACGGGCGAATGCTAAAAAGAGCGCACACTAATAAGAGCGAAAATGAAAAGGGCGAAACTAAAAAGAGCGCACAATAAAAAAGGCAAACATCAAAAAAGCGAAAACATAAAATGTTAAAATTAAAAATTTAGCCCACGCTAGGACACAAACAAACTTCTTTTCTTCTGCTATATTGCATTCTCTCTATCTCCATATCTCTCTTTCCTTTCTTCCATTTGTGTTTTTCTTATCTCCTTTTCCCTAGATGATGATGAAATTGTGGCGGGGTGTTCTAAATGTTTAGTAGATATTATATCAGTTAATCGTTTTTTAACCCCCCCTCTCTCTCTTTTTTTTCTCTCTCTTTTTTCTCCTCTCTTTTTTTCTTTCATAGCTTCCTATGAAAAATCCATGGACTCCTAAATAGAAGCTATTATTTAGGAGTCCGTGGAAAAATCCCTCAGGCGAATGTTGCGAACACATTAATAAAACATTAATGCCAGATGCCATGGTCCGGGTCGGAAACTTCCTACCTAATTACTGTTCAAACTTGAATTTCTAGATATGTATTTTTGGTACCAAGCTGGTTATAGAAAAATTTGCTTACGTAAAAAACTATATAGTTTTACAGCTTCTGTGCAAAAAGTGATAAGCAAATTATACCCAGCAGCGTAGAGCTATAAACAAAAAAAATAATATTATAAACTACATTGTCAAATTAAACTTTAGTTAAAATATTTCTACATTTTAACTGGGAACAATTTGATTGCGGACATTTTATATAGCGTTAAAAAGTTGAAAAAATATACGCAATTAAAATATACGTTTTATCATGAATTTTTTGATCATGGAACCAAAAGAAAGACAGAGAAAACTTTATTTGTTTACTAATATTAACTAGAAAAAATAAATAAAATTAACTTTAACTGTAATACTAACTAAAAAATATTAAATTGGCTAACTTTAACTGATACTCTAATTTTATTTATTTTTTCTAGTTAATATTAGAGTTAATATTTTTTTCAGTTACTATTACAGTTATTAATATAACCCAGTACTGATAAACATATTACTAAGCAAACTCTGTTTCAGTTTCACTTCTTGTACAACTGAATTCCATTCTTGTTTATTGCTAATAAAATTATAAAAGCCGGCAAAGTAGTCTGTGCGCTATTCTGGTTAACCGTGTTTCCTGTATAATTTTTGATTAGTTTGCGCTTGGCCTTTAGCTTTCTGCAATTTGTCTCCAAAACCTCAAGTTCTTTTGCCACTTCCTTATGTCTATGACTTAGATGATTTACCTTTCAACAGAGCTCCGCAAGTTTCGACCACGTGAGCTTCCGCATTTTTTACTCCCACACTACAAACCATGTTGCACCCATATATATAGAACTAGCAGCGCCCGTGGCGGCTTCGCTCGCATGAAATTAGAGAGTTTGAACCGTGCATCCATAGTAGAGATCAATTTTTAGGTCTCGGCTCGGTCCGTCGACAACTTAGCCCAGCCCGTTTTAAAAACCCAAACTCGTGGCCCGGCACAGCCCGTCTGAATTAGGTCCGGCCCATTCTTACAGGCCTAGAAATTCTATATACTTGATGAAAAACTTCGGCCAGTCCCACCTTTACTCCAGGTTTGGCCCGGCCCAACTGAAGACCCTAAAATCACTAAAATATCTATATACTTGATGAAAAACCTCGGCCCGTCCCACTTTGATTTAAGGTTTGGCCTGGCCCGTGTGAAGAATAAAATAACGGCTTGGCCCAACCGGTGATAAACTGGAGTTAGCTACTTTTAACCGGCACAAAACTTCAAAATACTAATTTTTACATTTGTAGCACTTACAGTTTTTGAGTAGCAGTTATTTTGAAATCAAATAACCCTTATTTCCACCCCACATTTGAGGTCCTGGAAACCAAATTTTTAAAAAATGTTGAAACACTTATATCATTATTTTTTGAGTAAATACTAAATACTAATTTTGACATCTGTAGCATTCACAGTTTTTGAGTAGCAGTTACTTTAAAAACCAAAGAAACCTTTTTCCACCCCACATTTGAGATCATGAAAACCAAAATTTCATATATCCTTATTTTTAGAGTAGAAACTAAATAATAATTTTTACTTTTGTAGCATTTACAGTTTTTGAGTAGCAGTTACTTTAAACACCAAGTAACCCAATTTTCCACCCCACATTTGAGGTCCTGAAAACCAAATTTTCAAAAAATAGTGAAACACGTATATCATTATTTTTAGAGTAGAAACTAAATACTAATTTTTACTTTTGTAGCATTTACAGTTTTTGAGTATCAGTTACTTTAAAAACCAAGTAATCCTATTGTCCAGCACAAATTTAAGGTCCTGGAAACCAAATTTATAAAAAAATGGTGAAACACGTATATCTTTATTTTTAGAATAGAAACTAAATACTAATTTTTAAATATGTGGTATTTACAGTTTTTGAGTAGCAGTTACTTTAAAAAACAAATAACCCTATTTTCCACCCCACATATGAAGTCCTGGAAATCAAGTTTTCAAAAAATGCTAAAACACGTATTTTTTTATTATAGCATTAACAGTTTTTGAGTAGAAGCTACTTTAAAAACCAAATAACCCAATTTTCCAACCCACATTTGAGGTCCGGGAAACCGAATTTTCAAAAAATGGTGAAACACGTATCTTTTTATTTTTCAAAAAGAATCTATGTACCAAATTTCAAAATCTCCTCATTTTTGGTTTTCGAGATATACATTGTTTTAGAAAAAAGTTTGTTTTCCAGTTTTTTCCCCTCAGGAGCAAAATTTTCAAAAATCCTTTCTTAGCGGATGTTTACGCTATAAAAGTAATATAAGTTCCAAATTTCACGTTCCTAGGATGAGGCGTTTGAGCTCGGCGTTGATTATCAGTCAGTCATCTGTCAGTCAGTCAGTCAGTCAGTCAGTCAGTCAGTCAGTCAGTCAGTCAGTCAGTCAGTCAGTCAGTCAGTCAGTCAGTCAGTCAGTCAGTCAGTCAGTCAGTCAGTCAGTCAGTCAGTCAGTCAGTCAGTCAGTCAGTCAGTCAGTCAGTCAGTCAGTCAGTCAGTCAGTCAGTCAGTCAGTCAGTCAGTCAGTCAGGACATGTTCTTTTATATATATACTAGCAGTGCCCGTAGCGGCTTCGCTCGCATGAAATTAGAGAATTTGAACCGTGCATCCATAGTAGAGATCATTTTTTCAGGTCTCGGCTCGGCCCGTCGACAAATTAGCCCAGCCCGTTTTAAAAACCCAAACTCCTGGCCCGGCACAGCCCGTCTGAATTAGGCCCGGCCCATTTTTACAGGCCTAGAAGTTCTATATACTTGATGAAAAATTTCGGCCCGTCCCACCTTGACCTCCGGTTTGGCCCGGCCAAACTGAAGACCCTAAAATCACTAAAATATTTATATACTTGGTGAAAAACCTTGGCCCGTCCCACTTTGATTTAAGGTTTGGCCTGGCCCGTGTGAAGACTCTAAAATAACGGCTTGGCCCGGCCGATGATAAACTGGACTTAGCTACTTTTAACCGGCACAAAACTTCAAAATACTAATTTTTACATTTGTAGCACTTACAGTTTGTGAGTAGCAGTTATTTTGAAATCAAATAACCCTTATTTCCACCCCACATTTGAGGTCCTGGAAACCAAATTTTCAAAAAATGCTAAAACCCGTATTTCATTATTTTTGGAGTAGAAACTAAATACTAATTTTTACTTCTGTAGCATTAACAGTTTTTGAGTAGCAGCTACTTTAAAAACCAAATAACCCAAAAAATGATGAAACACGTATATCTTTTTTTTTTGAGTAGATACTAAGTATTAATTTTTACATCTGTGGCAATTACAGTTGTTGAGTAGCAGTTACTTTAAAAACCAAATAACCCTATTTTCCACCCCACATTGGAAGTCCTGGAAACCAAATTTTCAATAAATTGTGAAACCCGTATATCATTATTTTTAGAGTAGAAACTAAATACTAATTTTTACTTTTGTAACATTAACAGTTTTTGAGTAAAAGCTACTTTAAAAACCAAATAACCCAATTTTCCAACCCACATTTGAGGTCCGGGAAACCAAATTTGTAAAAAATGGTGAAGCACGTATATCTTTATTTTTAGAAAAGAAACTAAATAATAATTTTTACATCTGTGGTATTTACTGTTTTTGAGTAGCAGTTACTATAAAAGACAATTAGCCCTATTTTCCACCCCACATTTGAAGTCCTGGAAACCAAATTTTCAAAAAATGCTAAAACACGTGTTTCATTATTTTTGGAGTAGAAACTAAATACTAATTTTTACTCCTGTAGCAGTAACAGTTTTTGAGTAGAAGCTACTTTAAAAACCAAATAACCCAATTTTCCAACCCACATTTGAGGTCCGGGAAACCGAATTTTCAAAAAATGGTAAAACACGTATCTTTTTATTTTTCAAAAAGAATCTATATACCAAATTTCAAAATCTCCTCATTTTTGGTTTTCGAGATATACATTGTTTTAGAAAAAAGTTTGTTTTCCAGTTTTTTTTCCTCAGGAGCAAAATTTTCAAAAATCCTTTCTTAGCGGATGTTTACGCTATAAAAGTAATATAAGTTTCAAATTTCACGTTCCTAGGATGAGGCGTTTGAGCTCGGCGTTGATTATCAGTCAGTCATCTGTCAGTCAGTCAGTCAGTCAGTCAGTCAGTCAGTCAGTCAGTCAGTCAGTCAGTCAGTCAGTCAGTCAGTCAGTCAGTCAGTCAGGACATGTTCTTTTATATATATAGATATATACAGTGTTGGGTAGGATTTGAAATCAAATGATTTCAAATCACGATTTCAAATCAAAATATTGATTTTTGATTTTTGATTTGAAATCATTTTTCAAAGTTTAATTATGATTTTGATTTGAAATCATTTTTTGACGATTTTCGATTTCATTTTAATATTCGAAAATCAAAATCATAACATATTTTTTCTATGCTGCTATTTCTTGGAGCGGTAACTTGTACAAATAGTTTTTAACAACATGGCCGATAGTATAGATTGCGATTTGAATTGCGTAAGAATGTGTAATTTGCCTTCCTTACTTGATGGTAATTTGTTTTAAATAACTAGCGGGAAAGGTGACAGAGTGGTAGCTAAGTGTGTTAATTGCGCTAAGTCAATTTCAGGATCATATTTTTCTTCGTCATTTAAACTAAGGTAACGTGCCATAATTATACTATAATAGATACGGTAAAACCGTACTTTCTTACCGCACAATTATTAAATCAAATACGTTGCTATCTTAATATGCCGAAAACTCAAATGCAGTTGAATTTTGTTGATTTTAATATTTAAAAGGATGAGCGTCATATCTGCGTCAGCTACTGCTGATGGACTTAAAAGTCAACGAATTGATAATGACTACGGCTACTATGATGACCAGTGTTCTTCACAGACCATCGGTACCTCTAACAATGTCTACAACATTAAGATAAAAATGATGAACTATTTATCGGATGTTGACAGCACTTTTGCCATTTTTAAATCCTTTATATTATTTTCGATTGTCTGTCTGTCTGTCTTCCTGTCACAAACTTTGAGTCTCAAAATTAACTCACTTCCCGTTATCCGATCGAGCTGAAATTTGGCACATCGACTTGGGCTGCGAGACAATTGAATCTATCAAAATTTCAGTTTGATCGGATATAAAAAAAAAAAACGAAATTTTTTAATTTGGATTAACTTAATCTTGGGCCCATTCCATACCCCCTTTGAGAACTCCAAAAATGACGTCCGTTTTGCTCTAGGACGCACCGTTTAGGCGCTAGAGCGATTTAAAGTTTTAATTCTAGAAAATCGAAATCTGAAAATATATAATTCATTCGATAGATGTCGCTACATTTAATTGAAGTGACACCTAGCGAATATATCTAAAAACTGGTACAAGTAGCTGCGAAAAGCCATCGCACAATTGGCACTAAAACGACTGCAAAAATTCAAATAAAATAAAAATCTAGGATCGTATATAAAGGATTTATAATAAAAACTTTGTTTTTATGGGTTAGTTTTTTAGTTCATATGAATTGATTAAAAAAGTTTTCATACGATATAATACAGCACTGCCTTCGTCAGCTTCTGTCGAAAGACTGTTCAGTTCCACCGGTTTAATTGAAACTCACAGAAGAAATAGTTTGACTGATTCAATATTTGAGAAAAAATTGTTGCTTTTGAAGATGAATAAACTTTAGTCACATTTCATTGTTTAAGTGATTTTAGATCAAATTGTGTTAAAACATAATTTTATAGACAAAATTATGGTAAATTAAACCATACCGTGTAATAATAATTTATAAAAAAAATGATTTTGATTTGATGATTTGAAATCATTTTTAAAAGTGATTTTGATTTGAAATCATTTTGTAATTAATGATTTTGATTTTGATTTGAAATCATATTTTTCCTGACGATTTTGATTTTGATTTCAAATAGTTTCGGTTGTTAAAGTGACGACTTTTTTTCATTATCTTATATATAAAAATGAAATGTTTGTTTGTTTGTTTGTTTGTTTGTTTGTGTGTTCGGACATAAAATGTAAACGGCCGAACAGATTTAATTGAAATTTGGCACACTTATGTATCTTATTCAAGCGGTGGTTCCTGTAAAATTTTAAATAAATTGGTTCTTCCGTTGATGTTTTATGGACAAAAAACGTTTTGGTCAGCGGTAGTAAGTTGGAGTAAATTTTTTTTCTACAAAATAAAAATAAATTAATTTATAGTTAAATTATACAAAATATTTTTAATTTTTTTTCTTAAGTTTTAAAGGTTTTAAATATAAATATTAAATTAAATAAATATGTGTGTTGTTTAGTGCCGCCCATAGATATCTATGGTGAAGCCGGATACCTTTGTTTTGATTTCATAGAGCTCATTGAGGCTCATTCTTTTCCGAACCTCCGATACGACAGCTCTGCTATCGGTAAACTTTATATTTGATTTTAGCAACTTATTTTTTAAATCTAGATAACTTTGGATTTCAGGACTAATCAATAAATTGCAGGTGGAATTTCTTCTATTTAGAGATATTTTGTGCTTCACAAAAAGAGTTCCAGACTTAACAAATTAAAATTAAATCAAATTAGAATTTCATTGTTCATATCTCCCATTCAAAAGTAAGTGGCAAAGCTTTGGTAATTTGTTTTTAGTTTTTAAAATCATGATTTACTGTGTATCTTTCAATTTGTTTCGTTTGTTGCATTGCACGTGTTTAATTATGTTATATTATTATTAATTATTATAAGAATATCATTATGCTCTAACATTTTGTGTTTTACAAAAAGGAGTTGCAGATTGGAAAAATAAATTTAAATTCATTGTTCATATATATCGTTCAAGGCTTCTGACTTCAATTGTTCCTTATCTAATATTGTTGAGCGATGAGCTTGCTATCAGCCTATCGGTAAATGAGAATTTTTTTTGGGCAGGTAAGTTTTTTTTTATGTGATGGCATTACAACCATTATTATTCACGAGTAGTTATGACTATAAGATTATGAATTAATTTATCGGTCTTATTTTATTTTTTACTTTTCAGAGGAAATTAGAAAATTACATTTTAAAGAAAATCTTACATGCAACACCAATTTATTGTAAAAGTTTCACTGATATATGAGGTGCATGAAATTTGAAAGAAATGAAAGCAAGTGCAGTATTTTTGTGTTTCAACAAAATCATGAACAAAGTTCTCAAGCCAGCCTATCAATCTGCTGCTGTTTTGTTCAATTTATAATTGCATCATTTGCTAAATAAAAGTGGTACTCTTCGATTGTTCCAAATTGATGATCTCAGAAAACTCTCGGAAAATTCATTAAGTTAATGCTTTGAAGGTTTTTAATATTATTATTACTTCATGTTTTATTTCAATCTGTGTTTTATATCACATTTTTCAAAGCCACGGGTCAACATTTATTAACATGCCACATGTAGCGTTATATGCTTTCTGTAGACATGACACTTAAAAACTAAGAACAACTCAAAAACTAAGACTAGCGATTTTTCGAAAAGCAGCTTTTGAACAGTGTGTGATAAATCTATTGTAAGCATTTATAATCTTACAAGTATTTAAAATAAATATAACCTGTTGAGATATATGAGCGGATTTTAACATTATTGCAGCCGTTAACTAATAAATTCTTTTTTTTTCAGCTTCAGTCAATCATAATAAGCCTTTGCAGAAGATCACACTTGCAGAGTGGAACCAATACATTAAAGAACACTAATTAAAATTGAGGAAATTCAGACGTAACTAAACGAGCAAACCAAACAACAAAGTGTTAACGAGAGAAAAGATCAATTTTGATGACTGTGCACAGCATTCCGCTACAGCCCATCTAAGCCACATTGGGAAGGCTCTAAAATTTAATGGAGGAACAGAAGAGCGAAAAGAAGAGCAAGCTGGAGCGGTAAAGCGTAAAAGCAACCGGGATCGGGAAAAGTAAAAGAGACCGGGGCCGGAAAAGCGACCGTGAGCAGAAATGCGACCAGGAGTGAGAAAGCGACATGGAACTGGAAAGCAAGCGGTTAAGGAAACGGGAGCCAGAGAGAAAACGATAAAAAGCCTTTAAAATCCCCGGGCAACGCCGGGTAACCCAGCTAGTATAAATTAAATGTTAAAAAAAATTTAAAAATTTTTTTTATTTATTAACAATTTTATATTAATACATATTTACAACTAAAATTCAACCGAATACGTTGTTTACTGAATCTTGGTTATTTATTTTTAATAGTTAAATAGTTTCAGGGGTGTGTAATAGAATTCTAATCGGTAATTGCGTAATAAAATTCAAATTTAGTTTACGTAACAACTTTTGAAGGCTTGAAGCAAGATTTAGCCAGTTTTAGCAAATCTATTTTAAGTTTTATGGGTTAAAAGAATATAGTAAGAATGAAAAAGAGAAAATGAGCGCGAGCGAGAACGGGAATAGGAGAGCAAGCATTTGCGAGAACGGAAGAGCAAGCGTGAGCGGGAACGGGAAAGCGACCGGGAACGGAAAGGCGACCGGGAACGGGAAAGAGCACTTGCCAAAACACCCCTTAACACCCATAAGCAAATCATTTACTCAGGATACACCCTCCAACTCCTCGGGGCTTACGTATTATATGGACGGCTCCAGGCTAGATCCAGTTGATTAATATATTTTCATCAGGGATGTTAAGATTGGTATTGACCAAATACCAATACACTATTGGCAATAACTTTTCGTGATTGGGAATGGTATTGTCAATACTTTTACTGAGAAGAATTGGTTTGGTTTCCGCGATACATTTAAAGCAAAAATTAGTCAATACCCAATACCAATATTTTTTTAATATTAAAAATTGAAATTTGTAAAAAAAAATCAAACTTAGAAAACTTATTTTTGTACATTTTGACATTTGTTTTGTTAACTTATTTTTTCCCGTTTAATTGTGCTCCACTGATTTCTATATATAACTGGATCGCGCTTAGTCTATTAAATGTATTATAATTTTTCTAGCTTCTTGCTGTCGCCATTTCTTCCTTGCGAAATTAAAATTTAAGAAAAAAACAATTCTTTAACTTTTCAATTATTACAAATTAAGAATTGGTTGAAGCTCACATTAAATTATTTAGACTGATAATAACTGTTAGGCACAGGGACGTAAATTGGGGGGGGGGGCATTTCCCCCCCCCTGATATTCAAAATTTGAATTTTTTTACCTAGAGTTTACTATATATTTATTTAATTTTAACTTTACTTAACCTAGTGATGATGCAATGCGTATTGGAATCCTTCTGGCGTGTATAGACAATTCGCCCCCCTTTGATTTCCAAAATTAAAATTTTTTTTTTAGTTAGAGTTTACTATATAATATGTTAATTTTAACTTTACTTAACCTCGTGATGATTCAATGCGTATTAGAAACAATTTTATATCTTAGCTCGATGCTAGATTTACCAATAACTGCAGAGTAATAATTTGTGTATCAGTGTAGGTCCAAAGATTAGCTGTTTTCTGTGCCAAAATACAATCAGCGAACTCGTGGAATTTTACCCTATTAGTGGTATTGATAAAATGTTGATTCCCTCACAGCTGTCTACATCAAAGTTATTATTTATTACACAAAAATAAAACAAAATTATACCAACCCCATTTTGGACATCTTTTTTACAAACTTTTATTTAGGTTACAATCTCTGTTTGTGTGTGTGTCTTTCTCTGTACGCAAACCTTGCAAGTGAAATTTAACCAGCATTTTGACTAGCTAGGAAGTTGAAACTTTCAGCATAGCTTTATATTTGATGAAAATACATGATTCAATTTAAAAAAAACTTTGAACATCTTTAGCATTTCTAAATTGAATGTATTTGAAATCAAAGTTTGTGTTGAAAAACTTGTTTTTCCTTTACTTGTTTTACTGCAATATGATTAAATCATTCATCCCCCATATACCCAGTGGCGCGTGGCGAATCCAGAATTTTCTGGTGGGGGATTTACTTCAGAAATTCTTTTATATTCTCTTCCAAGAAGCTGATAACCAGTAAGGGGTAGTCGTAAGTATTTTTCAAATAAATTTTCAAAGACTTCCAATTTCTCCTCCCAAAAAAGCTGCGGTCGTTTTCCAAAAACAAAGTATTATACCCAAAAAATTTCAATTGATACTCTGATGGGGGATGCATTTCCACATCCTTCTCTGCTTGTACCTACGTATTTATATAAATGTAAAAGGTAATTTGTGTGTGAGAGCATTCGTTTATCACATCCAGCCGCAGGAGCAATTTTAACAACATTTAGCATGCAGGTAACTTCATTGATGAGAAAATTTTGAAAAATTACAAAAAAATCTGTTATTTCTTTGACGTTTCATTGGCAAAAACGAGACAAAACTAAGCACAAAAAACCCGGACAACACCGGGTAACCCTGTCAGTAAGCTATATAATGGCGGGAAAATGTTGCCCCCCTCCTGGAAAATGCTGAATTTACGTCCCTGGTTAGGCATGTTAGGTAGTTAGCCGTTGATTAGAGGGTTTTATATTATACAAATGAAATGACTTTTTGGCTCTCTTATATTGTCGATGTGAGCAATTATTATCTGCGCAAGTCGGCAATTTTAAAGATTTTCCGTAAATAGCATAAGGTGTTAAAATGGCTACCGGGCATAGGGCTAAGTCTGATCCTATTATATATAGAGCTCAGTAGTGTGCTCTCGATCAGTTTGTTTTGTAAAGTGTTGTAATATCTCAATCAACAACTTTTAGTTATTTTGCCACTTTGCTCTTTATTTTGCAGTTTTCTTTAATTTTATTTGTGTGCATTGTATGATTTTAAATTTGTGTGCTAATAATGTAATACTTGAGAAAAAAGTTTATTTTTAAGTATTAATGTTTGGTATTTGCTATTGGCAGCAATACCTTTTTAATGGAGTATTGATATTGGTATGGTCAATACTTTTTCAAGTGCCTATTATGATTGGTATTGCCAATACAATTCCTGGCTATTGTTAACAACCCTGATTTTCATGCAGTAACAAGCATAGGAAAAAAATGAGTTTTCCAAAACAAACTTTGATTCCAAATACACTCGATTTAGAAATACGAAAGATGTTCAAATTACGTTGTTTTTTTTTAAATTGAATCATGTATTGTCATCCAATATAAAGCTATGATGAAAGTTTCAGCTTCCTAGCTAGTCAAAAAGCTGGTTAAACTTTACTTGCAAGATATGTATACAAAGAAAGCCACACACACACACACACAAACAGAGATTGTAACCTAAATAAAAGTTTGTAAAAAAAGTTTTCTTTTGGAGAGGGGTTCTGTTTGTTTATCCTTTATAGATTGCTACACCCATAGATATATATGGCTACACCATTCTTCCGATTGTAATGACATTTTCACACAACCTCAAAAGTCAATAAAGGAAGGTTTCTGTGAAAAAAATTGAGATTGGTCACAAAAAGAGCGAGTGAGAACTGGAGAATGAGCGGAAACGGGAGAGCATGAGGAAAGGAGCAGGAAATCGACCGGGAACGTGAGAGTGGGAAAGCGACCGGGTGAGCAAGCGGAGAAGGAAACGGGAGCGATAGAAAAACCTCTAAAAACACAGTTACCCGCTAGTATATATATATATATATACATATATGCTAAGGATTAGACCATAAAGCGAGATTGGTAGGCGGACATATGAATATATCATATAATTTGATTTATTGTGTTAAAATTTCCAAATGAATTAAGAAATAACGATATATAATCGTCAGAGTGTACTACAAATTTTTCACTTCTCAGTTGCAGAAACTTTTGTATACAATGCAAAACCAAATTGTGCAGTTATCTTGTAAACTTTGATTAAAATCAGCAGCAAAACATATTGTCATTTCTTAATTGCTTTGAATATCAAAACACGTTTAAAAAATTGTATAATATATCCAGATGTCCGGCTACCGATCTTGCAACCTTATTTGGTTGTATCGAGTGTGACATCACAACTTTTGTGGTCCATCATGTCTACAACGTCCAACGACTGTACTAAATATGAATGTAAATTGAAATCGTCTACATGCTGTAAGGGCAAGATAATGTAATGTTGAGTTTAAGGACAAGATAATGTTGAGAAACAACTTTTTTATTTACAGAGAAACATTTATTCTTTTTTTTGCTTCTTTTTTCTTCGCTCTCCAGCAGTGGTAACTTCCCCCGTTCCTTTTATTATGACAACTTCACCTGATGGAGTGACTGTGACAAGACCATCTGTTACAGTAGAAACATCTTCCACTTCACATGGATCATAAACCAAGGAGCCAACTCTCTTCAAACTTGGCTTCTGGGCAGAAACTGGAAGCTCAACTTCATCCTTGTTGCCTGAATATATTAAAGCAAGCAATGAATCAGTGACATATCATTTTAAAAACGAATTGTCAGACATGTTTCAGAAACATACCAAGGGAGACTAAGATAGGAATAGCAACAGAATCTTCTGTTTTGATTACAGCAATCCTAATGTTCGTGGAACCAGCTGGAATAGAATCTGCAATTTTCGACATAGCAAACTCAATATTCTTGGTTAAATCTTCACCAGACTGCTTTAATGTCCCCACTAGCACCTGGCTATAAATATAAAAAAATTAGTTAAACAAGCAATTATTAAGAGTCTATGGCTAAATAACCAGTGATAGATCACAATATAAATACCTTGTTGAGCCTCTGTTGAACATCACGCATTGTGAAGTCTTTAAAGCCTTTTCAACCTCTTTTTGTATACTTCCTGCACCTAAACGAACTTGGACTAAAAATCTGGAATTTAGAAAAAAACCAATTTTTAGTTATTTATGTCTGCTTGCAAGCTTCATTTAATATAACCTTTCTAACTAACTTTTTTCGGCCAATGAAATTCTTTCCTATATATGCAGGCATGAGCCTGATGATGCGTGAATCGCACATGAAAATATCATACAGGTTGGAAAGATTTTTTTTTGCTTCATAGTCATTGAATTCCAATTTTAGTTTTTTCAATGGAAATACCTTAAAATGATAGCATATGAATATTAAATAAAAAAATCCCAAATGATAGCATATCAATGAGAATATCTTAGGCAGCATAATAATATTCAATGAAATATCTTTAATAAAAGATTATAAACACAAAAAATGTACATTGCAAATAAATTGTACCTATGATAAAACAACACTCACCTTTATAGACACATCAACTCCATTATCTTTTAATAGATCTTCGTAGGCTGCGATGGTTTTTTCATAGTCTCGAGATTTCTTATCAACATCTTTAACAAAAAGACAAACTCTTGTTGTTTTGTCAACCCATCCTTGTGGCAAAACACTGAAATGATTTTTGGTAACATATAAATTTGCATATTCTTCTATTTTAAATACTTTTATAAAAAAAAATTACATTTTAACAATTTTTTGAGGCTGTGAAACAATTTTTTTAAGAGAAAATTGCAAAAAAATCTTGTCGTTTTGAAACAGTTCAAGTTTATTTTGTTTGGCAACACATTCTCGAAGAGCTGTTACTGCCTTTGAAATCTGTTGAGAAAAAGATTATATAAGAACTAATTTAAAATTTCATTATGAAACAACAACCATCGTAAAAGCCAGTGAATCGAATGAAAATAAAAAACTGGCAAAATGCAAAAAACTTAAAAAAAATAATGTTCCAATGATGAAATATGACATATTCACATTTTAAAATTTCATATACATACAGACTCAAATTCAAAGTGTGAACTCTATAAAAAAAAAAGAAAAAAACTCCAGAAAAAGAAAGCAAATTTGAATGAAAAATTGAACTCTTATTATAGCACAAGTGGTTTGCCCTTAACTCTGGAACAATTGCTTGGTCATTTTTGATGCCAGACAATAGTAACAGTGATATTTGTAAAGTTAAATAAACATTTCATATTATTCGTATAACTTTTTAAATAAAACAAATTTTCATTCAATTTTTTTCTAATCGATTTTATCTAACAATTTTTACGGAATTACTTTGTTAGTTTGATGAAACTTGTACAGATTGTTTTACTTTCCAAGTATTTTTAAAAAAATACCAATTATACTAAAAATTCAGCAACTTGGAATTTATCATGCCACTGGATGTACTCGATAAGCGAGTAAATTGTAAATAGAGACATAACAACCGATTCAATCGAAGAGGTTTTTATCATATAATTGCGTTAATGATTGTTTTGTTTTTGGGTGTAACTAAACACTGCATCGGACCTATTATGTAATAATTCTAGCCCAAGGGTCGACTCGTGTTACGTAATATCATTAACAAGCAGAAACTATTACTAAACATTCAACGGGCTTTACTGAGTTGTATAATAGGCCTTATTCAGATGTCTTATATGAATGGAGTGGTTACGTCCGATTCGTCGGGTACAAAGTGTGATGTCTTACAAGCTTGAAATGTATAGTCTGATGCATTGGTTGTTAGGTCTCAGCTCAGATGATGCTTACGAGATACGATGCGTTGAAGTAGTCTAATTTTTTATTAACGTTTTCGCGCAGATGACACGAGTAGACGACACTGGGTTTTTTAAAAAACCTTGAATTATGTCCGATGCGTTGAAATATATATCAGTCGCATTTATATAGAAAACATGTTTATTGAAAAATAAAAGTAAAATTGAGCAAGATTAAGAAAGTTTTTAATACCTTGAAATATGTATGATGCATTGAAATATGTCAGATGCGTTTATATAGAAAAAATGTTTATTGAAGAAGAAAAGTTAAAAAAAAATTAGCAATCTCAATTTGCACTAGTCAAAGCATTCATGGCTTCTTTCACTTAAGACGAGTTGTTTTAGTTCTATTTGCGCGGCAACGTGTTCTTTGATTTAATTTTTTGCCCACGTCCGACGTTGTCGAGATAGTCAGCATCCCATCGAAACTAACCGCAGTCGGAACCATTTTTAAATGGCTTTCTCCTGTTGACTAGGTGTTAGTTTTATCCAAGAACCGGGAGATAAACGATGGGATTCCTACTCCCGTTGTAACCTGAAGTCAAAACTAATGATGTCGGTCATTGAAATTAGTCCCAATTCCCCAAATGCGTCCGATGCAGTATTTAGTTACACCGTTTGTTTTTCAATTATCTATTCAAATTAAAAAATTAATTGCCACAACTTTGAATTTTCTATGTATAAAACAGGCAAGTTAGCTACTGTTGCTAACTTCCGTCTCGTTGTGACAGATAAGCAGATAAGGTGCCAACTAAAAGTTAATTAAGGAGTCTTTTCTGCAATATCTTTTAAACGGCCAAATATTTGTTATTGGTAGGTGGAGGAGGGGTGATACCCACGCTAACTGATCTTTCATCTACAAAAATGTCCCCCTTCAAATATTCGCGCCTGATCCCAACAACATTCTTAATTCTTACACGTGCTTCAAGAGAATATTTGAAAGCTAAAATGGTTAGGATCAAAGCAAAGGTCTTTGAATTACATAATAATTGCAGCATCTTTTACAATTAATTAATATTATGTATTAAATATAAGCCCAAACCTGCTCCGATGAAGCAAGGGAATCCTGATTTGTCACCATTTTTACGGAATTGAAATTACTAAAGCTATTATCGACCCCTCTTTCACGCTTCAAAACAAAATGCACAACTATTTACAAAAGATAAAACACACTAAATATATAAAATTTGTAATGTTAAAAAAATTAAAAACTATGTTTATTTTTGTTTGTTTATTATTAAATTACAATTATATAATTTTAAAAGATAACCAATTAAACAGCGTAAATCGTCGACCATCTGGTTTGTTTTGTTTTGAAGAAAACATCCACAACACCTGAGGTATTATGTCGGAAGAGTAAGTTTTTTTGAAGGCTGTTTGTTTTTATATAATTTAAGCTATTAAATACATTTTTTGAAGACAAGTTAGATAAAGTTCGGTAAAGGTTCCCTTGGACGGCCCGTGCCGAAAAATAATCGTATTATTTTTATTTTGTCACAATAACATAAAAAAACAAATTTAATACCAATTTTAATTTAAAAAAAAACATTTATCGTAATTTGAGAGACTTTGAAAACGTAAGTAGTACCCTTTCAAGCCCTATTTACATCGTAGTTGTGAGTGATGAGGTACGATGATCGTATGAATGAAATGAATAAAAA
Organism: Erpobdella octoculata; assembly: GCA_963978895.1. NCBI lineage: Eukaryota > Metazoa > Annelida > Clitellata > Hirudinida > Erpobdellidae > Erpobdella > Erpobdella octoculata. Next base: position 21,636,593 of record OZ022243.1, on the reverse strand, counting down.
ATAAATAAAATTAGTTTATAATAAAATTTTATTTATAAAACAAACTATCAGTTGTAAATAAAAATTCCATTAAAATTTTAAAACTCACCGCCCGGTAACTCGGGACGGTTTGCAAGAAGTAAGAAAATTGGAAATTATTAAACTAAGTTAACTTCTTTAAATAAACGAAATTTCAAATTTTTAATGAAGAAAAACTAAAAAATAAATGTTAAAAAAAGTAGTTTATTCGAAGCAACGTCGAAATTTGAATATTTGTAAGCGAACATTGTGTATTTGCGTCGTTTAAACTTTTTCTTAAAACTCAAACGTACATAAATTATAATTACATTATTTATTTTTTTATATGACATTTTCCCATTTTAAATAAATTACTTATACTAATTATCATAATTTTTAAACTAGTGTTTACTTTTAATCGTGTTTATAGTTAATTATAGCCGAGAATTATGTATTAATCCGCCACACGGGCCGTCAAAGGGAACCTTTACCTAAAGTTCTAGTATAGCGTCATCGGCCGATTTCGGTGAAAAATGACCGGTTTTTAACGTAAATGATTTTTAAAACAAAACTAATGACCACTTACAGTATAAATAATTTAAAAAACCAGAAATTATAGCACTTTAGAACATTTAAAAATTGCTGCAGAAACTAATGTAGTTCCCGGTGAAGATCTATTTGTCAATAGCGATAGAAGTGAACAGTGGGAAAAAAGAAAATTAAATTAAACACATTTAAAATAAAAATAGACAATTTAGGAAAAGAAAATTAAAATTATGGAAATTAAAACTTGAAAAATAATAGTTCATTTTAGAAGTACGAGTTGCGTATCTCGCTCCATATCTGAAACGGTTTCTTTAAATGCGACGGTTTTGTCAATATGCCTTAAGACAAATAAAAAAACACATTAAGAACAATAAATTAGCAGCCAAATGCCAAAAAATAAATTAAATAAGATCAAAGTAAAAGTACTTGGTTGCTTGGTTGTCTTTATTACGGTTTCGACCATATTTCTTGGAGCAGAAATTCTGAGTTTTAGAGGTCATGATTGGTACCAGAATCGCATGGAGAACGAGAAAGCGATCGAAAGCGGAAAAGTGACCTGGAGCGGGAAAGCAACCGGAAGCGGGAAAGCGACCGGAAGCGGGAAAGCGACCGGAAGCAGGAAAGCGACCGGGAGCGTAAGAGTAAGCGGGAAGGGAAACAGGAGCGAGAAAAAAAATAGAAAAACCCCGGGCAAGGCCGGGTACCCCGCTAGTCACGGATAAATTTCCGCTCAGCGCTTTGATTTTTAAAAATTTAAGATGCATATCAAATAATTAAACAATTATTTTGAAAACTTTAACATTTATTTGTTATTTTAATATTGTATTTTTTATTGTATTTTTATATTAACTCTTCCTTACTTTTCATTCCTTTAATTATATTATTCCGCATATCAACATTGCCTTTGGATATTTTTGCTTTAAGTCGGTTTTTAGTAAGTTTTTCTGTAAAAAACGTTTTCGTAGTCTGTTCTGAGCTTATTATATTAAACAGTTTTTTAAACCGGGTTTTTATAGAAATCGGCCGATGACGCTATACTAGAACTTTACCGACAAGTTGTTCTTGTCACAGTTTTCAAGCAATAAGTAATTAAAAAATAAAATTGTAATAGTTTTCAGTTTTGCATATATTTTTCATATTTTAGTATTTCATGTAACACTTATGAAAGTGTTTAACATTGATATTGTTTAACATTGAAATGGACAAGGACCATAAGGGATAGGAAATTGTATTGACATTCATAAAACTATACTATAAAAGATATTAATTGTGAAATCATCAAATGCTTTGATTGGTTCTGAGACAATATTTTTTCAAACAATGAAGTTATACTTTACCTTTATGTACTAGAGATAGCCTGTCAAAAATGACGGAACTATCATAAGAATAGCCAACTGTTTACGGGTAATTCTTGACAAATTCTGTTAAGAAAGCCTTTGCCGCATATGGCAGAATTGAAATTCTATTAGGTGCGGGAATCTTTTACATGACCAAAGGGAAATAACAACAGAAAACTAACATACAGGCAAAAGTTCATTAAATGCAACATCAGGAAAATTAAAATTTAGAAAAAAGTCAAAAACTCATAACCGACGGATCCAGGGGGGATCCCCCCACCAGATAACTAAAAAAAATGTTTATATGCTAAAGAAGATCTTTTTAAGCTCCACCAGATTCAGCAACGAATCCAGTAGGGATGCGGGGCACCGACGGATCCAGGGGGGAATGGGGGGATGCATTCCCCACAAGATTAATAAAAAATTTTGTATATGCTAAAAAATGTTTTTTTTAAGCCCCACCAGATTCAGCAACGAATCCAGTAGGAATGCGGGGTATGAACAAAAAAATCTCTGTCAAGTTTTGGTTAGATCATCAAACATCCTAGATCCGTTTCTGATAGTGTACATGTTTGTTTCTTGGGTTGCTTATCACATCCAAATTGTTGGAGCAACCTAAATAAAATTTAGCTATAAGGTTTCCTCGCAGAGGATAAGGTTCAGAAAGAGTTTCAATTCTGTACCCAAAATGTAGACGTATGCTAACCCTAGGGTTAATGTAGTGTGATTGACATATGTTGCATTATCAACAGTTAATAATAATAATATTAGGGTTAGGGCTAGGGTCAAGTCTAGGGTTAGGATTAAAGAGAAAAAGCAAGAGAAAAACCTCTAAAAACCACGGGCAATGCCGAGTAACCCTGCTTGTATTTATATATAATCTATACTTTCACCAGTGTAAAAACACAGGAAAATTCAGTTAGTTTTGAGTTTTCATATAGTGTAGTATATGACATGTTTGTTATTTTTGTTTTGCAATTTATTATTATTATTAAGTTTTATTTTACAATTAAATGCATTCATTGTAATTTATTAAATATACATTATTTGAAGTTCTCCAGAAAGCTCCTCATCATGGTGGGGGGGCTGGATACAGACAGCAAAAGAAAAAGTTTGTATAATTATTTTGTAATTTTATGAACATATTTTTAAAATTTTATTATTGAAAGTCAAAGTGCTCCATGTCATTAATTTTAAAATATTAAAAATGTAACTTCTCTTTAAGTATTAACAATGCCTTAGCAGCTACGACATCTTTATTTTGTGAAATGTTGATTCAAAATATACTAAAGTGTTAATAAACATTTCATTTCATTGATTATTTAATTGTACTTATTATTTAGATTGCAAAAAATTGTGGAGTGCTATCTCGTATACATCAGTTTGTTGATGCCAATATTTCTATGATGTTATACTATGCACTTATCTTTCCGTACTTATCATACTGCAATATTGTCTGGGCCTCAAATTATTCAACTCGTTTAAAGCCTCTTCATATTTTGCAAAAGCAAATTATTTTTCACATGCCTCCCACATCGTCTTGTAAAATTCAAATGGCTAACAACAACATACTTAATATTTATCAGATTAATTTCTTCCAAACTGGCATTTTCATGTATAAATATGATAATTTTATATTACCCTCATTCGATGTAAATGTAAATGTTTGTAAATGTTTGATAATTTATGGAGCGCCTTTTCCGCTTTGTTCAAAGGCGCTGTTCTTTTACATGCCCCACGGAGAGAACGAATTTACCCGCTAAGTTTTCCGTTGACATGGGCTACTAGGCAGTGAGTGGGAGTCGAACCGTGAAGCTCTCACATTCAAGGCTAACGCTCTACCAACTCAGCTAACCTAGCACCATGTTTGTAAAATTATCTGATGTTCATTCCCATGATCTGCGCCCTGGTCGCTGTTTTCGGGCGGATTTTGCTCGGACAACTCTTAAAACATTCTCTATTAAATGCTCTGGCCCTCGTATTTATTCAACCATTCCAATATCTGTCTCCTCCTTGAAACGTATTTCGTTATTTAAGCAAGCTCTGAAATCTTACTTATTATTGTCACACTCATAACTGCTTAATACCTATTACCTTAGCATACCAATTTCAGTCTCTTCCTTGATAAATTTATTGAACTACTATTTGAAATGTCTTAACTCAACCCACTCATTTTGGTTCTTTTTGTAAAGGTTGTCCATTAAGCGGGAAGGAATTCCCTTCGGACGAACCTTTTGGGCACCTTATTCCTTTCTCAACTGATCGATTTTGTTTCTTTTTTTGAAATTTTGGTACTATATTTTTCTTGTCGTTTTGGTTATTTTCTTTTGTTTAACTTTAATACTTATGTTGGTGCTCAATAAATGAATAAATAAATGAATGAATAAAAAGATTGTGTCTGTTGAGATATAATAACATTGGGAGCAGTTGAATAAACATCTAAAAATGCTAAGTGCATTCCAAGAAATATGCAAAAAAAACTACTCAGTCATTATGTAATTTTCCGGACTTGAATAGTCATCATATGACAGATTTTTTGCTAGTAAAATTTAATAAAACCATAATTTCTACGATACTGAAGATGAAAGTTTGTAAGGCTTCTTATTTAAATTTAAGTCCGTCAAAACCACTACTCCATTTTATTAGCTTTTTGTCAGTAAAATTACTTTCTGTTAAGTATTTAAAAGATCAGTGCCACATTTTTTACAAATTCTATAATAAATATTCATCTTTTTGGAAGGATCAGATGTGAAATAATTACATTATTTTGTTATATAATTATTTGCAAACTATGTTTTTTTCAGTCTTTTTCTATGCTGAACGTGGTGAAACAAGACTTGATAGAGTTTAGTAATGTAATGCAATGTGATGGTTCAAGAGTTGCTTGTGCAGTGAAAGAGAAAATCAATGTTAGCATTTTATTAAAATACCTTTTGTAAACTTTTTCAATAATTATCCTAATCAATGTTTCACATACAGCAAGAAACTGCTGCTACAGCCTCAGAGAAAGTTAAACAAGGAATGTCTTCTTTCTTAGGGGGACTTTCAAAGGCTCTGATTGTTTTGCCTGAAGATGATGATGATTCAACTGAAATGATTAGAGTAATTAATGGAAAGCCAGTTATCTTTGACAGAGCTAAAGTAATGTTGGAAAAATTTTATTGTTCAGTTTTTGTTTTATATTTTTATTTTAAATTGTAAAACTTTTATTTTAGGCTCAGCTCTATGCTTTACAAACCGACACTTGTACTTATACTGTGGATCCAGCTCTTACAGATGAACGATTTTCTAAGTGGGTTGAATCACATTTTATATTGGAAGACATGAAAGTAGAAATATCCGATCTTCTTGTATCAAATACAGATATTAGATCAATATACACACAACTGGTTCGTCAAATCTATTGGTGTTAAAATCTGTGATAATTTTATTTTTGAAAAGTTAATATTTATATTTTACAATGAAAGGTTCCTTTAACGGTTTCAAATGTGGACTTCTGGAAACGATATTTTTACAAGAAACATTTATTTGAAGAAGAAGAAAACAGAAGAAGTGCTTTGATGAAGAGGGCTCAAGAAACCTCTGAAGATGAAGACCTGGGATGGGATGAAGGTGTTACATTTATATGTTATATATACTAGAGATAGCCTGTAAAAAATGACGTATTTTAAAAAATATCATATATATTATTTTGCAATTGCAGCTCCACCTTTTTTATCCTTAGGACTGACAGTGTACAATTGCATAATAATTTGTATTGCACGCCTGCACACACTTATTTTATTGACTTCTGACCACCGCAGCCGCCTCTTTATGAATAATCGCTAACATACATACAGACGTAGAAATTATATCTATATATATAAAAATGAGATTATGTCTGTATGTGTCCTTTATGCATTGCTACACTGTTCATCTGATTGTAATGAAATTTTCACACAACCTTAAGAGTTGATGAGGGTAGGTTTTAGTAAAAAAAATTGAAATCGGTCACAAAATGAGCGGAGCGGGAGAGCAAGCGGAAACAGGAAAGCAAGCGGTAACAGAAAAGCGAGCGGGACAGGGAGAGCAAACGGGAACATGTCCAGGAGTGGGAGAGCAAGTGGGGAAGGAAGCGGGATCGAGATAGAAAAACCTCTATAAACACTGGGTACCCCGCTAGTATATATATTAATATTATAAAAGCCCTCATCACTCACTCACTGATTTGGTCACGCTGTAAGATGGCGCTGCAATTGCATGAATTTTCAATCAATTTTTAACAAACTTCTAGACTAACTAGAGCTCTAAAACTTTTACCACTTATTTTTACCATTTGGAATATTAATATTCAATCATTTTTCATATGATTTGATCTTTATTTCGATTAAATTATTTTAGTTTCAAAATTTATAAACAGGCAAATTCATTTCGCTTGAGCAAATTTATAAGCGAATTGAAAAGCGTTTATAAATAGACATAATGTATAAAATAAATAAATATTTCAAATAAATAATGAGTCTTAAGTCCACAAGAGCCATGTTTTGTTGGCGATATGTGATTGGACGAGGTATCTCAGCTTAAGAGGCTGTTACCTTATTTCTTACATAATAGTCATATAGCTAATAGTAAATATTTCTATTAGTAGTTATTAAATATATGAACAATTAAATAGTATATAAAAAAATATTTGTACATAAAAAAAGATGCCTATAAGTTTAAACTAAATTCACGCGGTAACACGCCCGTCACCAACATTACAGAGATAGAGAGAAATCGGATCTTTCTTTTATTTATTAATTAAATAGATAATAAATTTTATGTCGTCAAGCGGTCGAGGCAATATTCCTACTATAGAAACCGTTATCAGGGATAGCGCATATATAGATTCCGTTACCAAATTTTTAACGGGCTAAATAAACGGGCGTCCAAGAACAGCCTAGTGTATATATATATATATATTAGAGATGGGAATCGAACCCTAATTTAAGAGTTCGGGTTCGGTTCGGTAGTGGCTATAGTTCGGGTTCGGTTCGGTAGTGTAGTGGTTACAGTTCGGGTTCGGTAGTGGTTACAGTTCGGGTTCGGTAGTGCTTACAGTTCGAGTTCGGTTCGCTAGTTGTTAAAGTTCGGGTTTGGTTTGGGATAGCTATGGCTCGAGCTAGATTCGATGATAATTGCATTAAAAAATAGTCAGTTTATTAATTCAAGACATTTAAAAAAATTAAGGTTCCATATTGTATTAAAAAAAAATTACATTTTTAATGTTTCTGTACTCATTCGAGCTCTTCGCTCACTCATAGTCATGTTGCTGACACTAAGCGTGCCTTTCCTTCTGTAACAAACGTATCCAGCTTTTGCTTGCTCCATTTAGAACCGTTTGCTAACTTATTAGTATTTGCCATATTATTTAAGTTGTTCTATATAATAAATACAACAAACAACAAAATAGGTAATTCAAGCAACACGACCGCACGGTGTAATAAGCTACACGAGAAAGAAAGTAAACATAACAACAAAGATGTGCATCCATAAGTCAAACAATAACAGCGATATTAAATACAGAAAACAAAATAACGAATTTTATTTCAAGAATATTTCATAGTCATAATATAAATTTAAAAAAATAGGTTCGATGAATTTAGCATGGGTTCGTTCGGGTTCGGTTCGTTCCGAGCGAAACAGAGTTCGGGTTCGGTTCGGTCAACAAACTAAGTTCGGGTTTGGTTCGGTAAAAAGTAGGGTTCGAGTTCGGTTCGATTTCCATCTCTAATATATATATATATATATATATATTAATATATATATATATATATTAATATATATGATAGCCCATGTCTGTGTAAGACATTTTTGTGTGACGATCTGCTATCTATGGCAAATTAATTTATATATAATTACATAAATACATTTTTTATATATTTTTATATAATTAAATAAATTGAAAAATATTTATCTTACTTAAATTAATTCAAAATATAAAAAATTATTAATATTCTAATCTATTTTTTTTCCTTTTCATTTGTTTTGGAATGTATATGAACGATAAAACAATTTTTTCATTGTAATGTTATAAATAAATAACAAAATAATTAATAAACTTATATTAATCCAAAAATGTATCCAAAGTTCGTCGTAATTTTAAAACATCCATCCTTGGACGTGCAAATCCACTAGTATATATATATCACTAGCTGACCCAGCAAAAGTTGTTTTGCCTTTCAAATTATTTTGTTTTTTTTTTATTAAAAGTTTAATGTACAAAATTATGACAATTAAAAAAAATTAATCGCGAAGATCAATCAAGTTTACAATGCCTGGGGTTTTTGAACGTTTTTTTATCGTTATTCTCTCTTGCTCCCGTTTCCTTCCCCGCTTGCTCTCTCGTTTCCCTTGCTCTCCTGTTCCCGTTTGTTACCCCGTATATATATATATATATAGTGGCGGATCTAGACTTCTTTGGTGGGGGGACAAACAAATGGCGGAAAAAGCAAACATTTGATCTTATATCCACAAACCTCACTGGAAAACCACTGCCAGATGCTAAAAATTTTGTAATTTACCTAAAAAGTAGTCAATTTTTTTAGTATTTAAAAGAAAGTTAATTTTGAAATCCACGGGGGGGGCATGGCCTTCCCCTGGATCCGCTACTATATATATATATATATATATATATATATATATATATATATATATATATATATATATATATATATATATATGCATTTCCCTTTATTCTACCTTAGCAAGGCCTAATTCGTGTTGGAAACATTAAATTCATGTATTGTCATCTAGAACAAAGCTTTCCTGAAAGTTTTAGAGCTCTAGGTGGTCAAAAAGTTGGAAAGCGACCGGGAGCGTGAGAGCAAGCTGGGAAGGAAACAGGTGCGTGAGAGAAAAAGATAGAAAAACCTCTAAAAAGCCCGGGCAACGCTGGGCTCCCAGCTAGTATATTTATATTTATAATTTCTTCGAAGCTTTAGTTCATTAGCATAAGCTTATGATGATCTATAAAACTTATTGCAGAGGAAGATGTGTCGTACAGCATCCCTGCAGAACCACAAAATGACAAGACAGCAGAAGCTTCCAACACTAGTAAAGCTGAAGCAGAAAATTCACTTGTATTAAAAGATTCTTCTGAAGAAAATGCGGTTTATCCAATTTATTGCTTAAAACAAGATTTGGTAGAAAGCCCATTGGTTGAAAAGCCAAATTGCACTACAAAGAAAGAAACAGAAGAGTCTAAAAGACTTAATTCCAAAATTTCAGCAAAAATTCCGATAGAAAAATTTGATACAATTTCAAATGATTTGAACATTAATGAAAATAAAGAAACTCATAGTTCTGAAAATAATGAAAGCAAAATTGACACTAAACAAGAGGTTAAATTTTTTATTAAAATGCTTTATGATTAGTGCTCATTTATAATATATAACCTCTAAAATAATTTCTACATTTTAGGTTCCTGATGGCAAGTTCGACATTGATGAAACGAAGAAGCAGCAGCAATTTCTTGATAAATTAACAGAAAAATTTGATAAAGTTTCCATTTCTGCATCTCGATCACCATCCTCTGCAACTGGAACAAACGAAAGCACTTCTGGTTTAATTTTTGTGTGCTTATCTGAAATAACCATTTCAACTTTTTTTGAGGCAAAGTTATTTCAAATTTATATTTGTAGCTCATTTAAGCTATGGCCTCACAAGATAAGATTTAGGACTTGAATTTTTATGTTACTTGTATGTTTTACTTTAATTTGTAGGGAGTTTAGCAGATGACTGGGAGAAAGATTTTGAAGAGGAAGTCAAAGATGAACAAGAGAAGGCTCCATCAAAAGTAAATAAAGAAGAACAAGATCAGAATAATGTAAGACTTCTTATTTATTCTTAAAAAAAAACGAAATTCATCCAAATTACTAGAAAGTTTTGGAAATGTTAGAGAATGTTAGGTGTTGATGTTTAACAGCAGAAAATATTGGCATTTTAGTGAGCTTGGTTGCCATTAGAGTACTGCATCGGCCAAGTCGTGATTTTAGGGTGTTCTGGCGGGCCGAGATTTTCTGCTAAGTATATAGGGATTTTAAGCCTGTAAAAACGGACTGAGCCTGGAATTTTGGCTTATGAAAAGAGAAAGACACACACACACACAGACACAAACAGAGATTATAACCTAAATAAAAGTTTGTAAAAATAAATGCTTACATTCTCTGATTTTATAAAAAGCAATAGTATAACCTATTATTAGTTACATAATAGGTTATTCTTGTACCAACTCTTGTCTGCTGGTCTCTACATCAAGTTACATAAGATAATCTTCTAGAGAGGTGCACTTATTATAATTATCAGTGTATAATTGGCGTTGTCCCTTTTGCATATAATACCAGGCAATTAGTGCCGTTTTTAATCTTGCAAAATTGTAGCAACAATGTATTCAGTCCTTGAAATGAGTGCAAATCATTGGTGGCACAATTGTTCCAGGTTTGCATGCACTAATTTGAGTTTTTAAAGACTACCCAGGCACTAATTATTAATATCGCTAAGAACATGCAAGGAGCGATGAAGAACAAACCAGTAAGCTTTCATTGAAGTTTGATTGAAACATTATAGGGGTATTTTATTTGGGTGGGAATGGAAATTAGGACTTTGTGAAGATAGAAAAAGGGTTAGGAATCAATTCGTGTAGATGGGAGAGATGGTTATAGGTAGGTTTTTTGACAATTGATACTTGACAGCCTGTTGATTAATCCTGTAAAGGAGTTGAATAACATGCAAATGATCCGTTATACATGGCAACAGATCACATACTTGTTGGTCGATAAAAGCATATTAACCTAACCTGCCATGGGCTCATAGTCAACTTTCTGGTCTACTCTGCACAGTTTCTGTATAACACACAGAAAAAGAAATCATGTCCCAGCACTACTAGTAAAACCTAGATTAGTTTTGTTTATTACGAAATCACGTTTCTTCTGCCTTTGTGGGTCAGAGTACCCCAGGACAGATATGGAGCCCTACAGTAATATGGTAGGAAAGAAAATGATCATTTTAATTGTAGTGTAACTGGGAAGTGCCAGCCATTGCAAGCGAACAATCACAATGTTAAAACATTCTACACTGATTTAACGAGCTTGGTTACTTTACATAATGATGCTTTTGAGAATTAACATTTTTGTTTTGTAACTGCATACAAATATTTTATATTTACAGGACTGGGAAGAATGGTGATGTGATCGTAATGGAATTATTGACTTGTTTAAATTTACTTTGAACAAACTGTTAAATATATATATTATTAAACTTTATTTAATGATTTCATGTTACTATGAAGTCTAGACTTTAATAAAACTGAAATAATCGACAGCAACTGTTCGTAAATGTTCCTAATATCTTCTCTGAAAGTTGCCTCCTGCACCTCCACCTGGACCGCCTCTTCCTCCACGAGCTCCGCCAAATGATCTTCCTCGACTTCTTGCAGCTAAAATAAAAAATTTACTGTTATGACTCAGAGAACAATTTAAAATTCTATAGTAGAACTTAATGACAAAATTAATTTAAATTATTTTAAAATCACAGTAAAAATATTTTTCTTTCAAATCTGTTTGGTTGGACTTTTTTACAACATTGAAGACAGGTTATTACTCCCAAAATACTACTTATTATGTTAGAAGTCATTGAATCGCCTTGAAACTTTAAATTGCAATTTGTTTAAACAAATTAAATATTTATCAAGGTATCTTATGTCAGAATTAGCATTTAGTAACCACTGCTCTTATAGTGAGCTTTACTGACAAAACAAAAACTATCTAAACCTGTTTAATCATGTCTAATGCATATTCATTTTTAACAAGACAATAAAATATGCCCTAAATTGTAAACTAATGATAATTAAAATTGAAATAAACCTTGAGCTCTAAGAATGGCAGATTTCCCGCGTCCGGCACCACCTCCTTTGCCTTGAACCTTCTTAAACATTGGAGCATTTTTCAACATGTCTGGCAAGATAAGAAAGCGTACTTTGCTTCCACGAATGTAAACATTTTCAAGTTCGGCCGTTCTTCCATCTCGGTAAGTAACCGAGACTCCGGAAAACTGACAATTCATGTTGTCTTCGGCTTCTACCAATTTTCCTCTGTAGATTTCTCCCGTACTTGTCTCACATGTCACAATATGGCCCTCTGCTTCATGCAAAACCTTTATAGGAACTCCAATAGACATTTTCGCCAGTCAACCACCGGCGTGTACTACAACGTAAAAAAAAATATGGCGAACTCCCGTAATATGTATCGCTTCAGCAAAGAAACTTAATTTAATAAAACAAACATGTAAATTCTCATAGATATCTATGCAAATTCTAAATAGTGAAATGTTATTGTTATTAATGTTATTATTAATACTAAAAATTAATTATAAAAATTAAATTATTATCGATGTTTTAAAAAAAAGAAGGTATTCGGAAGTACAAGGATTCATCGTCGAGGAATCCGAGCTGTAAACGTGCTTCGCTGTCTTCGTCGTATAATAGATATTAACAGTAGTACAGAGAATAGTTTATAGTTAATAGTCAATAGCTAATAGTCAAAATGCTTCTACAGCAGCAGTTAATACCACAGCAGCGCGGGAACTGCTCGTGCATATGGGATCACACAGTGTTACCTGCCACCAGCACGCGTATCCGAAATCGGGATGTGCCGAACCCTATTTACACCCCAGTCGTGAAACTGGTACTCATTTATCGACCAGTGAAGGGTGAAAGGCTGAGTTGGCCTGAGCATTGTGAGTGAAATCCTTGCTCAACGGAATTACGCCTCGCCGTGACTGAGATTTGAACCCACGACGGCAGGATGATAGCATAACTGCTTTCACCACTGTGCTACGGCGCCTCCTAAAAAACGGAGTATCTGGCGGATCTTGCCAACTTTTGAAGGGGGGGGGGGGCAAGTTTGAGGCAAAATACACAATGTTAGTACAGCTCCCAGAACCGCAAAAGTTCTATAATTAAGGGGCTGAGGCGTTATTTGGTAGGACTGGTGGCCCCTTAAAATTTTTTTATAAAATATTTTTGAAAAATATCTACGAAGATTTTTAAAAAATGTCAGAAAATTACTTAAAATTCCTCTCCTTGGTTATCAGCTATTTTTTGGAGGAAAAAGTGTTTGAAAACATTTTTGGAAAAGTACCTACGACTATTCCCCATCCCCCTACCCCGTTCAGCTATTTTAAAAAGAAGGATTTAGCATTAAGAAGATTCAATTTTGAATTATATGGGTTTTGAAACAGTTTGCACCCCCATGATGTTTCTGAAATGATTCTCCTGAGGCGGTAAGTTTAAATCCATTATCCATGTCAACTTTTGAAAATGAAAGGGTGAATGAATGTTCATATCTTCTGTAAATAGAGGTTAGAAACAATTAGGAACGATGCGGCCACCAGCTCTGTGTCATCTGAGTGGAACATTCTGAATTGCGGCAAATTTAGAGGTCTCAACAATTGATGCAAAAGCTTTTCTATCTGCAACACTTGCTATGTTTTTGTGTGAGTTAAGTTAGAGATCTACGTGTGTTGTAATTTGTAGCATAAATTCAAGTGCTAAAGCTGCATTTGTGACGTGAACACTAAACTGATCAAGAAGATCCATTGCACCATTCTAACCAGTAAAGTCTGAAAAATTCATTAGCGAACAGGTTAGAAGTTTGAAGTTTACCCATTCTTTGACCATAGCACGCATGGGACACATCAAAGAGTACACATAATGCATACCAAACTCCAGTTTTATCCGAATATTTTGAAACAGCGAGTCACTTGTGTTGCAGAAGATTTACCGAATTGAGGGCTCTATATACTTTTGAACACCTGATTTTCTATCCTGAATCGCTAATTGCAAGCCAGTCCCAAGCCTGGATAGAGGAGGAAGGACAATTAAACGGATCAAACTTTCATCCACGACAGGAAGTACTTATGTGCTTCCTACATACAGCCATTTCAGTCTAAAAGAACCTGGTCTAAAGGACTACAAACAATTATAAAAAAAAGATTTTCTATCCACTAAATTTACTTGACATTAGGGACGTCAATTAAGGGGGCAGGGAGAGGGCATTGCTGGAATGTGGAACCTAATGTAGACAAAAAAAATTCCAGGGCTCTCCCACTTTAAAATTCCTAGTTACGGCCCACCTCCGACTACCCTCCCTGTCATCAACTTTTTTTTTATAAGAAACACAGAAGTTTTTAGAAAATCTTTGGGAAAAGTCGCTCCCAATATCCCTTTCGGTCATTAGCTTTTTGTGACAGAAAAGGTTTAGCATTGTGATAACAAATTGAACATGTTGCCCTCCAAGTTTTTGCTGAAATAACATTCTAGCTTAACATTGTTAAAATACCTATCTTTTGGCTTTCACGTCCGTTGTTACGTTTTGTTCAATTTTTTAACATTTCGAACATATTTTATAAGAAGCTTTGGATCTAGACGCAAGAGAAATGCGTCATTATTTAGCTTTTTAAAAATTTACTTACGCATGAAAAATTTTAGAATTTTTTTTGAAAGTGTTTCCTGGCTTGCTTTTTCATAGGCTATTTAATTTTTCACTTTGGTTCCGACGAGGGGGGAAGGAAATTTATTGACAAAATGTGAGAGGGGGCCATGGCCGGACTGGCCCCTCTAGATCCGCTAGTGCCCGGGGTTTTAGAGGTTTTCTATTGTTTTTCTCTCTCGCTTCCGTTTCCTTCCCTGCTTGCTTTTCCGCTCTCGCTCCCGTTCGTTTTCCCGTTCCCGCTTGCTCTCCCGTTCCCAGTCGCTTTTTTCTCCCGCTCGCTCTTTCGCTCTCGGTCGCTTTTCTCTTCCCGCTTGCTTTCCCACTCCCGCTCCTCTCATTTTCTAATCCATTTCAATTTTTTTCACAAAAACCTTCCCCATTGACCCTCAAAGCAGGGACGTCTATTGGGAGGGGGGAGGGGGGGGGAAAGGGAGACGGTTGCCTCCTGACTTTTCAGTGGGTCCCGGGAACTAAAGTGGACCCCAACCCAACCCAAGCAGTTAAGTTGGTCCCCGTCACTGAAGTGGGCCTCACGCATTTAAGTGGGCCTTGTCCTTAAGTGGTCTCCCGCACTTAAATAGGCTCCAGGTACCTAAGTGGGCTCTTCCCGATTTTCAAGTCATCCTTCCCGGACTTTTCAGTGGGCCCTTGGCACTGAAGTGAGCCTCAGGCACATAAAAGGCACCCGGCACTAAGGTGGGCCCCATGCACTTAAGGGGGCCCCAGCACTAAAAAGGGTCCCACAAACTTAAAGGGGCCTCTAACACTGAAGTGGGCCCTCGCACTTAAGTGAGCCTCTGGCACTAAAGTGAGCCCACACACTTAATTAGGCCCGCTCTTACGTGAGCCTCTGCACTTATGTGGGACCCCGCCTTTAAGTGGGCCCCCACATTCAAGTGACCCCCCGGCACCTAAGTTGGCCCTTGACTGATTTTTAAATGGCCCTTTCCGGACTTTTCAGTGGGTTTCCCGGCATTAAAATGGCTCCGTACTTAAGAGGGCTCCCCGCTCTTGAGTGGTCCACCGTATTTAAATGGACGCCCGCATTTAAGTGTTTCCAACCCCCGTTTTTTACGTGAGCTACCACACTTAAGTGAGCCCCCCGCACTTAAGTGGGTCCTGGCACTCGAGTGAGTCCCTCTTGACTTTTAACTGGCTTTTCCTAGACTTTTTACTGGCCCTTCCCTGACTGTTAAGTGGCTTTCCTGACTTTTATGTAGGCTCCTGACTTTTAAGTAAACCCATGGTTAATTTATGGGCACCTTTCAGACCGTTACTTTCAAAACTCAGGGACATCATTTAGGGAGACGGGGTTCCCTGACTTTTATGTAAGCCAATGGTTATTATATATGGGCCCCTGTTGGATTTTTTTTTATCTTTTTGGGTGTTTTTAGTGTGACTTGAGAAGAGAAAAGAAGAAGCATTTGCAATTATAGGATGCGGCCGTATGTAGAAAAAATGCCGACCCGGTTATAAGGATGGTTAGCGTTATTCATAGCCTGACCGAGTAGGTTGTCCATAAAGAATATAAGAGAGATGAGATGCTAAAGAAACTAGGAAGCTAGATTGAGAGGGGTTGAAAAAGTTATGAATTGTCCAAAGTGGAACGAGAGAGGTCACAGATTTTGTATCGTATGCATGCATCAATCGAATTTTGTCTGAGCTCGAGTTGAACGCACGATTTACACAAATTTTTTTTAACATGCTTAAAAAATACTGGGACAGGAAAATTGAGAACTCTGGAAACGATAAAACATTTGAAGAGAGAAAAAAAACGACAAGACAAGTAGAAGCGGATGTTGGAACTGCGGCAAATTGGGTCACGTGTCAAGAAACTGTTTCCAGATGACAAAAACTGCTGCTTTGGTTACTGGTGGTAGCATGGAAAAGAACGGTTGCATGGTGGGTACAAAACGACAATTTCGTAACGACGTCGGTTCAACATCTGCGGTTCAGGTACGCAATGAAGAAGCTTTGGTTAATGGTGCTAAAATGAAAAGAAATGGTTGTAAAGTATGTGAAACACGACCTCTTTGGAACGACGTCAGTTCAACACCTGCTATTCAAGGATGCAATGGAGAACAGTAAAATTCTTATGCATTGGCAGGGTCCTTATGAAGTACTAGAGAGATGCGGATCCTGCGATTATCGAGTTCAGTTTCCAACACGTTCAAGATTGTTTCATGCTAACATGCTTAAAAAATACTGGGACAGAAAAATTGAGAACTCTGGAGACAAAAAAACATCTCAAGATTCCACGCTTCTTTCTTCGAGTGGAACTACTGAAATTACTGGAGCAGTTATTTTGGAACCGATGGATGACGCAGATGACGAGGTAAAGACAACGTTGGAGCAGATTTCCTGAGTCGACATCCGTGTTAACTTAGCCGATGGAAGCCAAAAATGAATTTCCATAATTAGAAGAGAAAAAAAATTTTTTGTCTGGAAGAAGGGACGGAATGTCAAGATAGGCATGTTGTGTATGTGATTATTGGTGGATGGGATGTGTTGTGCGTACACTCGCTATTTGTTGCAGTATGAATGTTCACCTGTAGTTGTAAGAGTTGTTGTATATTAGTGGCTAGCGTGCTGTTTAGGCCAGAAAAGTATGCGCAGAGTTTTTTGAGTGTAGTGAGAGTCGAGCTCGAGAGTGGTTGTCACGTAGTTAGGAGTGAATTGTGGTGAATTGTTGAATTGGCGAATTTTCGTATTGAAGTTAAATTTTCCGTTTTGTTAATTTTTTATTTAATAATAAAGACCTCTTAAGCTGAAGTTGGTATTTTTAAGGAAACAATGGATAATTTAACTTCAGGGTTAAAAGGTTGTGCGGCTTACCTGGACGATGTAATTGTGACCGGCACAACATTGGAAGAACAAAATATGAATGTTTTTGAACTATTCAAACGGATTTCAGATTTTGGATTTAGAGTCAAGATGGACAAGTGCTCTTTTGCCAAGAAAGAGATTAAATTTCTAGGTCATATTATCAGCAAATAAGGCCAAAAACCAGACCCAGAAAAATAACAGCAATTGTAGAAATGCCCCCACCAAAAGACAGAAAACAGTTAAAATCGTTTTTGGGTATGGTTAGTTACTATTCTGTTTTTGTACCAAAGATGAGACAAATGAGAGGCCCACTAGATGATTTGGAAAAAAATGAGAAATTTGAATGGTCAAGAGTACACCAGGAATCTTTCACAAGCCTTAAGAAGGTGTTACAATCAAATTTATTGCTGACGCATTATGATCCCAAAAGAGACATCGTAATAGCTGCTGATGCATGTGAATACGGAATTGGAGCAGTGATTTCACACCGATTTCTTAATGGAACAGAAAAAGCAGTCGCTCATGCAGGCCGTGCGCTGACTCAAGCAGAAAAGAATTACGCCAAATAGAAAAAGAAGCTTTAGCCCTAGTTTTTGCAGTAAGAAAATTCCATAGATTTGTTTATGGAAGGCGGTTTACGCTTTTGACCGATCACAAGCCTCTCTTGTCAGTATTTGGTTCAAAAAAAGAATATCTGCACACGCTGCAAACAGACTACAGAGATGGGAACTGATACTCTTAGCTTATGATTTTGAGATCGAATATCGACGAACAGCAAATTTTGGTCAAGCTGATGCCTTATCAAGACTCATTGTTTCCAAAAAACAACAACAGGAAATGAGGATTTGATGGTAGCAGGTGTAAACGAAGACATCACAATGATACAAGAGAATACGATGAGACAATTACCTGTTAGTAAGAAAGATATTCAAATTATGATAAAAGAAGACCCTGAACTCAGATAGTTAAGTGAGATCATTAAAAAGGGATTTTAGCCAAAAGTTAAACCTGGATCAAACTGGAATGCATTTCAAAGTAAAGCAACTGATTTGACTTTACATGATGGCATTCTATTTATGGGTGTAAGAGCAGTAATTCCAAAAAAACTGCAACAGCGTATATTGAGGATGCTACATCAGGGTCATCCAGGAATTACGAGAATGAAAATGCTGGCCAGACAGTCGGTGTATTGGCATGGAATCAATAGAGATATTGAAAGTATGGTGAAAACCTGTGATGCATGTCAAAAAGCAGCTAAAATGCTTATAAAAACACGTTGTCACCATGGCCTGAACCATCACAGGCCTGGGAAAGAATTTACCTTAATTTTGCGGGACCAATGGAGAATTCAATGTTTCTGGTTGCTGTGGACGCATATTCAAAATGGCCAGAAATAATACAAATGAGTGCGGCTACCTCAACAACGACAATTCGCAAGCTGAACAGAATGTTTGCTCGGTATGGATTTCCCAAGACATTGGTATCAGATAACGGAACACAATTTACTTCTATGAAATTTGAAAGATTTTGTCAGTCAAAATTTATCAGTCAAATCCGAATACCTCCCTTTCATCCACAAAGTAATGGTCAAGCAGAAAAATTTGTTGACACTTTCAAAAGAACCATACAGAAGCTAAAAGGTGAAAGAATTACGAGGAATTGGTGCAAAAGTTTTTGTTGTTTTATAGATCTACACCATGCCCATCTAGTCCACATCAAAAATCTCCCGCAGAAAATTTTTTGGGGAGACAAATTAGAACACCACTATCAGACTTACAACTAAGTCTAAAAAAGACAAAAAGTATTCAGAACAAGTAAATTAAAAACGAATTTTTAAAACCCAATGCTTTTATATGTAATTAAAACACAAATTTTGCAATCAATTTTTTCTTATATTACTCTTTTATTTTATATTAAAGTCGAAATATCTTAATTATATCGAAATATCGAAATTAATTAAAATTAACTAAATTAATTGACTTATTGTAAAACTAATAATTGAATATTGCATTGTCTTCTATTTTGAGCATGTATGCAAAATTTGAAAAAAATCTATCATCAGGAAGTGACTCAAAAATTGATTGCAAGATTTGAAACAGACAGAGAAACAAACAGACAGACAGACAGAGAAACAAACAGACAGACAGAGAAACAAACAGAGACGACGAGTTAATAAAAGCATTGGTAAAAAAATCTTGCATGAAGAGACAGTTTGACAAAAGGCCTGGGGCAAGACCGAGAGTTTTTAAAGAACAAGATGTGGTGTACGCTAGATATTATAAAAATCCAAACCATCCCAGATGGATACCAGGGAAGATTTTAAAAAGAATTGGAAAAACGGTTTACGAAGTAGAGATTGACAGAAGGATTACAAAAAGGCATACAAATCAATTAAGACCAAGGAATTTAGATTGGGCACTTAAAGAAATGTTTGAGACATTCGACATGCCATTACCCCTTCAAGATAAAAGTGATAGAGAGAAAGCCCCAGTAAGAATTGTGTTCCCAGGAGGGGAAAAGATGTTGGAACCAGACATAAACGCAACCCCTCGGGTTACGGAGAATGAGGATAGAGAGAATAGACAAGGAGACCATGTTCCGAGCCATATAGATAATGAAGCCAATCCGGAGGAGTTGACACACATTCCAACAGGAATAGAACCGGAGGCAAGACCTAAACGTTATTGCAACCCTCCAAAACGGATAGTACTGGACCCCAGTAGAAAATCATATGATTTTCTATAAAGAGGGAGGCGTTACATATATATATATATATATATATATATATATATATATATATATATATATATATATATATATATATATATATATATATATATATATATATATATATATATGTTTATATATATGTATGTATATATATATATGTGTATATATATGTATATATATAAATTTTATTCTATTTCCTACTTAGCCATTTCATAAACACACAAGCTTATATAAACAGTAATAATCAAGAAAAGATCTAATAATTATTTAGCAACCACATTAGTTAGATTATAATTATTACCATTTAATTAGAATAATAAAGATATAACAATAAGTATGATCAAACCTCAATTTAACACCGAATTTAAGTACCGTACATTTTTCTACATTAACTTTACACTAACTCTACATTAACATTAACTTTAGCACGCTTTGAGATCACTAATTTTATTATTTTTGAGATTCAGATGTACACAAGATAGATAACCAAAGGATTTTTTTTCATTTTTGCATGAAAACAATTTGATATAAGTTGCCATAGTATTTTCAGTTCTTCGGAAAAATAAATCATACCCAAAATTCATCTAACGACATAAAAACTTGAACAACAGTTTTTTTGTACAATATTTTAAATTACTTGTAGGCAATTAATTGCATAATAAGATACACAAGAAATAAATTTATTTTTTAATTAGATTATTGAGTTATTATAGTTATTAGGCACATTTGCATTTAAAAAAACCAAAAGATTTTGGGTCACTTTGACTTTAACTGGTTTTTTGCTTTTTGGAGACCTTCTGCGAGCAGCAAGATATTTTGCCGATGGCCCTAAAAATAATTATATTAACAGATTACTTTTTCTTTCAACTTCTAGCAGATTTTTTTCCACACACAGACACAGAGTTGTATTTAATAGAGCATGTTTAGAAGAAAATTTAATTCCTCGCTATGTGAAAAATAAATTAAGGAGCTCAGCGAAAAATAATAGTAACGGTAGTACAATAAATATTGTCAAAATCGAATTGGCTACTGCAGAAAAAGGTATGGCGAATGTCGAAACGTTGTACGAAAAGGAGAAGAAGGTTGCATGTGGCGAGTTACCTGACGAACTCGCTGAAGAATTGTTGAAACATATTGCTGCTTTTCATTTAAGATACGATTCCGTTAGAAGAAGTATTGTAGCTCGTAAACTTTCAGAGTTATATGGTAGAAAATTTCTTCTTAAAAACGACGTGATACATTATGTTAATACTTCTTCGTACCAGCCTACTCCAGACAAGATAAAGTTTCTACAATTAGGTTTAAATTGTCACATCCAGTCAACTTATGATCCATTAATAAAACAAACTGAACTTGAAATACTCTACTGCGACATTATGAATCACGCTAAAAATGGCCGGCTACATTTTGACGAAAAGTTACGAGCTCTGATGAACGCGAAGGTTTTACACACCGAAACACTCCGTCCAAATATCTACCAAAAAATCTACGTCTAGCAGCCAAGTCTCTAAAGAATAACTCGAAGATAGTCATCCGGAAGGCCGATAAGTCTAATACCTACGTGCTGCTAAACCGTGAAGACTATATTAAAAACCTTGACAATATTCTTGCCGATATCTCAAAGTTTAAAAAATTAACGTCTAACCCAACCGATATGTTGAAAAAGAAAGTTAATACGATCATAAACCAGTTAAATGCTAAAGGTTACAAGTTTCGAAATGTTGTTGGTGACTATAATCCAGGATATATTTATGGTAACGTGAAAATCCACAAGGTTGGACACCCTCCTCGACCCATCATTTCGCAGTGCCCTACACCGGTTCACCAGCTAGCAAAATCCATCAATTCGATTATTTCTTCTTATTGCCCCACTCAATTTTCTCTTTCATCATCAGTTGACTTCATCAGCCTTCTTCGTGCCGTGCCTGAACACTCTGGTATCATGGCTTCGCTTGATGTCGAAAGCTTGTTCACCAGTCTTCCAGTGTCTGACACCATAAACATTATCTTACAATACGTTTATAACCATCCCACTATGGCTCCTCCAGTTTTTGACAAAAATCTATTAAAGGATATTCTTCTACTTTTCACCACCGAGGTTCCCTTCAGACAGTAGTGTGATAGTGTTATTGATAAGTTTGTCAGTAAAAAATCTGTACACTCTACAAATCATGTTAATCCATCCGATAATTCGATTAAACTCTATTACCGTTCTCAGATGCACGACAACTATCGTATTGATGAAACGGTACTTTGTAATATCGTCCTTAAGAATGTCCGAATAATGGATCAAGGTCAAAAACTAAATTTACATATCTATTACAAGGATCTAAAATCAAGGGACTTAGTCATCACTAATAACCTTGCCCAAGATAAAACACTTATACGGAGAGCTAACGTTGTATACAAGTTTTCCTGTCCTCATCACCATCTGGTGTCACAGTTTTACATCGGACATACTCGCACAACACTTGCTAGACGATTAACTATGCACGCACAAGGGGGTAACATATACTCACATTTCTTGGAACATCATAAAATTAAACCTTCTTGTCATCTGTTGCTAGATAACACCGAAATACTTAGTTTTGAGTCTGACTCACAAAGACTTAAAATCAAAGAGGCACTACTTATCATCCAATGCAAACCTCCAATGAACATTCAAAATAAAAGATTCGATAACACCCTTCACCTCTACGGGGCTGCTGTAGATGTCAATTTGTCAAAATTACTTGTTGGGCGGATTTGTGATGGTCGTGTACGAACAGCAGGCAACGACAAGATTTTTAAAGCCACCATTGCTCCAGATGACAACGTCGTATCTTCAAACAAAATTACATTTGACGCTCCACACACAAACGTTGACGTCACACTCAAGGATGCTGCCAGTGGCAGAAATGGAGAAGATGGAAGTGTTGAAGGCGTACACAGGCGTGTTGATGACATGCTTAACGGCATGGCTAATAGAAATGGTGTGCACGAAAATGTTGACGATGAACTTCTTGTTTTGCCTGGCTATAGAACTGAAGAGCCTATAGTTCATCCGTCATCATGTGCATTTCTGCCCGATAACCAGATTTCTGTTAGTAGACTGATCGAACACACGATTGATCATGTATGTGCATGTCAACCCGATCGTCTGTCGTTGGATGCGCAGAGAGAAATACCTGTTGACCATCGGATCTGCCAAGCAAGTGATCAAACTCTTGATCGGTCTAATGACCGGACTCTCGATCCACCCAACGTCTTGAACCTCCTCTTGTTCAACTCAACGATAGTTTTGTTCAAGACACCACTAACCTATCTGTATGCGGGTCTGACTCGGTAGACTCGTATGTTTCATGCAGCCCTCCCGACCATATGTGTGCTGCCGGCTCCTTGGGTACAGGAGTGGATAGCGAAGAATATGGTACGAACGTAAACAATGAGAGTTTGAATGATTGCGATGATGTCCCCGTACCGTCGATATGATTTCATTTTCTCACCTTGCATTAAATGTTACTGTTAGACGTAGATAACACCACATACTAGCTACAATAACTTTATTTTTATCTTGGAAAATATATCTTACTTTTTAAGCTTTATTAATATAATTATGTTTAAATATTTTATACATTATAATTTCTACTTTTATTTTGAACTTCTAATTTAATTTTTAACTTTTGTACAACTTTGTTTTTTTATATGTTTATCAAGTTTTATAATCGCCCTGATGATGACAAAATGTCAAAACTGGCCAGTTGGCGATTTAAATAAAAGATGAACATTAATAGTCGTAGTCTTTTTGTAGTTAAAAAACGCAGCCTAGAAGTGTTTTGCAAAAAATTCGTCAACCTAAAATGGAGAAAAATATATATATATATATATATATATATATATATATATATATATATATATATATATATATATATATATATATATATATATATATATATATATATATATATATATATATATATATATATATATATATATATACGTGCTTATCTTTTTTCTATTCTGTAAACTCATTAAACTGAAAAAGTAAGTTTATGTCAACTCCGCCTCGCTAATTGCGAGCCAGTCCCAAGCCTGGAAAAAGGAGGAGGGAAAAATAAAAAGGATCAAATTCTGATCCACGACAGGAAGTACTTAAATGCTTTCTACATACAGCCATTAGAGTCTTAAAACACCTGGTGTAAAGGACAATAAAGTATTTAAAAAAAAGTAAGTTTATATGAACTCCGCCTTGCTTTTGCAAGCCAGTCCCAAAGTCACAAGCCTGGAGAAAGGAGGAGAGGACACTTAAAAAGATCAAATTATGATCCACGACAAGAAGTACTTAGGTGCTTCCAACATACAGCTATTTCAGTTTTAAAACACCTGGTGTAAAGGACTATAAACTATTACAAAAAAAATTAAGTTTATGTGTGATCAAAAGTTAGAGTTCGTGATAGCTAGAGATTAGAAAGCAGGTCTTGGAGAATAGACTCTGTAGTTAGACAAGTTGACAAAAATTATCTAATAGAATCAAAAGAGTTATTAGAATCAAGAGAATTCTGAAACGTGAAATATTGTTATATTGAGTTAGTGCAAAAGAAGTACTAAGCAGGAATTATAATTCGAGAAGTATAAGTATAAATAACTTGAAGCTTCAACGTTACGAATCGCTAGTGAGCTAATTCGGTACCGTTTTACACCGGTTCAAGAAAATTAAAATCACTACATTTCATGTCAAGCTTTGTAAGACAGCTTTAATATCTTTCAATAATTTTTTTTGAACAATAAATCCAGCATTATGTTTGATGTAATCAGATAAACTCTTGCATAATAAGCTTAGGTAAAAATGTTTTAGATTTTTAGGCTGGGTTTTTACTTAACTTGACTTCTCTGTCTGTCTATCTGTCTGTCGTCAAATTTGCAATCGATTTTCAACTAACTTCCCGATGAGCTAGAAACTTCAAAATTTAAAAAAACTTTCAAACTAATTAACAATGCATTTTATCAAATTTTCGGATCAATTGGACAAAATTTAATTAAACAATTATTTGTGATATTTTCGTCAAACTATTTATTGTCTATGCTAATAGGTTTGTTGTTTATGTAGTAAAAATAGAAAAGTGTGTTTTAAAAAACTTTGTTTTTGCTTCACTTGTTAGGTTTTTAAAACGCACCGGACCAAGATTTTGCCACGTATAGGCATTTTAGGTCTAAAAAATGGACCATGCCGGGTCTAAAATATTGGCTTATGAAATGGGCCAGAGCTGGGCCGGGCCACGAAAAATAAGCCCGTGCAGTACTCTAACTGACAGTGTAAAATTGCGTAGTAACCTGGTTTTTAATTCACTTTCGGCAGGCAAAAGCCGTTTTTGTTGTTGCAAAACGTGGCCGCGTGTCAATTTCAAGGTCGAGTGGTTGGTTAAGAATTTGGCAGAAAAAGTTAACATAACTTTTAAAAAGCTGGCTAGTGAAGCTGCTAATGTGGACCAGAAAATTGTTGTTGCTGCTCTGTACATAGATAAATGATGCAGACAGAGTTTGCAAAAACTGTCAATCAGTGTCTATCACAAAATGCTTTAAGCTTATAAACAAAACCGGCTTAACACTGAGTCCATTCCTAAAATTGATCTTCATATATTAAGTATGATGGTTTCTGTTTTGATGCTACAGAGACCGTCACCAACAGCCCAAAAGTTGATGGATTTTGCCATTTAATAGAGCAACAAACTATTTGAATTTCAGTTGAAATCGAAAGTAAAATGTGCAAATTAACAAATGCCACCAAAAAGACAAAAAATAGCAATGTTTTAGTACCTATAATTATTAGCCGAAACATGTTTCTTGTGCTCATAGATATGTTTTTGTGTGTCATTAATAATTTTTGATGCACCCCATTATATATATTTAGGGTTAAAATGCCGGTTGACCGGTTCCTAGCAACATGTCCTGAGCAGCGGACAGACATGAGATGTGAACACTTTTGCTTTTCCCCGAGGGGGTCCGCTCTTCAGGACGTTTACTGAATATGATCTGTCTATAGACTCTTAAAGAAAAAAGATGTACGGTCGGATGCAGAATTATGGGAACCGGGAGAGTGCCATGCATTTGTACATACGAAGTAAACCTAGGCATTACTTTGGTGTGCCTATGTCTATCCAACCCAACTTGGTTCCTAACTGAATCAAAATTGACTTTAAGTCATCTACTTGAAACTAAAACGACTTGACTTGGCATAAAAACAAAATTGACTTTGATTTCCAGTCAACTTTGGATATTTTAAACACAAATGTAGCTGTGAGCAAATGATCAAATCTGCTGACCTCTCACGATTTGTTATCTCCATCCTTTTTGTCACACTTAGTCACACAAAATTGGAATCTCTTTCAAATGACGTCGCAACACTGTTTACCCCATCTCATTTTCTAAATTAAAAAACTAAAAAATGCGCTTGACCAGATCACCTACTTTTGCAATGACACAGTCAATAACAATCATTATGTAAGCTTGATCAATGAAAACTACCAATGGAATGCCAAATTTCATTCCATATGCTCCAGCGGTTTAGATGCGATGCTCGATCAACATTCACAGGTTCACATTTTCTTTATATTCAGATATGCATGCTCTATTAAAAAGACTCGTCATTTTAAAGGCACGGTTTTTTGTATTAATTTTTTTAAATACTTGAAATGAAATAAATACTTTCTCTGGGTTTGTAATCTAATCTTTTATTGGCAACCAACTTGCAAGTTTCAGCCATTGCGCCATCATCAGGGTTGTTTTGATTAGCTCTATGGAACTAAAAGTTAATGATTACAGTAAATAATAATTAAAATCAGGATGAAGAACGTTAAAATAAGCAGAATATAAATAAAAAGTAATAAAAGCAAAATAAAAATACTTTGAGAAATATATTAATTTAAATCGAGTGATAATAATTTAAATTTATAAAATTCATTAAGTGTTTCATGAAATGTAAAACAAGCCAAGAAGCTTTTTTACCATATCCAATCATTCTGGCTCAAGGTCACACACACCATCAACACTCAAACGGGCTGGTTAACCGAGGTCCATAAATCAAGGTCATCTCCTCCGTCTAATTGTAATATTAATGTTATCAGTTAAGTGAGCAAAGCTCAACGGACCGGATATCTCCCGTGAAACACATGCACCCTCAACGGGCACTCCCCAAAACCTGTCATCCACCTGAGATACCTCCCCACC
Organism: Erpobdella octoculata; assembly: GCA_963978895.1. Taxonomy (NCBI): domain Eukaryota; kingdom Metazoa; phylum Annelida; class Clitellata; order Hirudinida; family Erpobdellidae; genus Erpobdella; species Erpobdella octoculata. The sequence continues at coordinate 21,609,445 of OZ022243.1, read as the reverse complement.
ACCCTTTATCCGGTGCATTTGAACGGAATCATTAATAAAGCATGCATATCTGAAAATTTAGTGCCGGTTTACTGTAACTTTATATATATATATATATATATATATATATATATATATATATTATATATATATATATATATATATATATATATATATATATATATATATATATATATATATATATATATATATATATAATTATATATATATAATTTGAAAACATTTTTTTCCTATTTTCAACTCTCTCTTCCATATAACAAATTTTCCACCCTTCTCCCTAAGACTATGAGGACTCATAAAGTCCAGTAAAATTCGTTAATGTGGTACTTCCCAGGTTGTCAATAAACCCAATGCGCAGACCAATACCGCTTAGACTTGTCGTTGGTTCATCTGTCAATTTATTCTGGATACAGCAGATGTGCTGACATCGGTATGGACGTTTTGATTCGCCATTTTGTTTACGTCGCGTCCATACACTCTCAACATAGCATTGTTAGCAGAATCATTAATCCCAACGGTACAACTTCTGTTTTAAACAAATAAGCATAACTGTAAATGACAAATATTTGTACAAACATTTTTTCTTTTGCAAAAGTTGTTTTAAAGTCAGTTTATAGCTCATTTACAGTAAAGTCATTTTTTATTTCTACATTTGACAGCGGGTCAACGGCGCCAAGTAAAAGTGACTTGACTCAACTTGAGGTTCCCAAACAGAACCGACCCTTGATGTCGTCGTCCTATTACGAACTTATAAAAATTTCGGATTTTGAAGAACTTTGAAAAGATAACTTGTTTTATCACACTTTTGTTTTTTAATTGTTTGGTATTTGTGTGCAAATTTGGCTAAAAGCACGTTTAATGAACGTTAATTTGATAATTGGCGGAAGCAGTTAAGCCTTAAGCTAATCGAGATAATCTAAAGAGTATAAATAGGTTTGGTCTTTATCGTTAAAGTTTAAATTTTTTTCACTTTACCTTATATGCTGATGATACCACAGTTTTAGCTTTAAATTAATCTGTTAACAATTTGATTTGCAAACTAATGCTGAACTAGTTAGTTATAATATTTAATTGGTTTATTGAAAACAAACTCTCCTTGAAAAACACTTTTTTTTATTTTACTTCACACCCATGTAAACAAACAGACATTAACTCTATAAAACTGTTTATTGGTAATTCGGACATTGCAAATGTTTCTTACACACAGTATTTAAGTGCTCATGGCCTTCTTGATAATAACAAAATACATATTAAGCAAATAAACATTTTAAAAACTCAGTCCATTGAAATGTTTACGTAAAACTGTCTCTAATTGAATGACTTGATTTTTAATATTTTCTTTGGCACTAAACAAAATCCTTTCCAATCTTATTTCAAGTAGCAGAACATTCCAGATCTTCACAGTTTTTCTGTTATTCTAGCCATTCTTGAAGATATAAATTTAGGTGAAACAAAAGAACATAAAAGAAATGTTAGACCAAATATATAAATACGTATATACAAGCAGGGAAGGATGGGGATATGCATCCCCCTTACCAGAGTATCAATTAAAATTTATTTGGGTATAGTACCTGGTTTTTGGCAAATAACCGTAGCTTTTTTGGGAGGAGAAAATGGACGTCTTTGAAAAAAAATTGGAAAAATGTTTAGGATTACCCTTCACCGGTCATCAGCTTTTTTTGAATAGAATGTGAACAATTTTTGAAGTACATCCGTCAACCAGAAATTTATGGATCCGCCACTGGGTACAAAGGGGATAAATGATTTAATTATATTGCAGGGACAAATACAGGATGAGTAAAAAATTTGGTGTCGAAAATAAGGTAGGTAGATTTTTTTTATTTTTGTGTAATAAATAATAATAATTTTGATGTAGACAGCTGTGAAGAAATCAACATTGTATCAATACCACTAATATGGTAAAGTTCAACGAGTTCTCTTATTGTATTTTGGCACAGAAAACAGCTAAACTTTGAACCAACGCTGATACACAATTTATTACTTTGCAGTTATTAGTAAATCTAACATCGTACTCAGATATAATTTTGGCTACACACACCAAAATAATTCCAATACGCATCGAATCATCCCTAGTTAGTTGAAATTAAAACATTGTATAGTATTCTAGGTAAACAAATTTAAAGTTTGAAAATAAGTGGGGGCAAATGTTTTCCCCTGCCCCCCAATTTACGTCCTTGAGTCTACTACGGATGCACGTTTTAAATTCTCTAATTTCAAGCAAACGAAGACGCGATGGACACTGCTAGTTTAAAATATAGAGCTCTGACCATATTTTTTATATCAAAAACTGGCCAGTCAGTTTATAAAAAAACCATTAAATTTTAATAGTGTTTTTAAAAAACATTTGAATACTAAACAGATTTTTTATTAAAATTTCTTATAGAAATTAAAACATTCCTTTTTCTCACATCATAAGAGGTGGGATGTGTACAACTCAAAGTTCTTCGTTAAAAATTATAACCTTCAAGCTTCTAACAAACAACTCAGTTATTAAACTTCACATACTCAGTAGTTTAGATTTTTGATTGACTTGTTTATTATTTCTTATGAAACGACGAGAAAATTATACTTTAAAACAACAACAAATCAAACATAAATTTATATATATATTTCCATTTATATAGTTTAACAAATAAACCGTAAAAAACAGGTTTTTTTTAACAAACCTCTTATATTTGTGAATTTGCCGGTTTTTTTATTTAGTGCAAAAAATTTCTTTTTAACACAGATAAAGATAGAGATAATTCGCATTTTTTTTTATTAATTAAATAAATACTGAATTTTATGTCTTCAAGCAGGCGAGTCATTTCTACAATAGAATATACTTTAGAAACCGTTCAATAGAATATACTTTAGAAACCGTTCAATAGAATATACTTTAGAAACCGTTCAATAGAATATACTTTAGAAACCGTTCAATAGAATATACTTTAGAAACCGTTCAATAGAATATACTTTAGAAACCGTTCAATAGAATATACTTTAGAAACCGTTCAATAGAATATACTTTAGAAACCGTTCAATAGAATATACTTTAGAAACCGTTCAATAGAATATACTTTAGAAACCGTTCAATAGAATATACTTTAGAAACCGTTCAATAGAATATACTTTAGAAACCGTTCAATAGAATATACTTTAGAAACCGTTCAATAGAATATACTTTAGAAACCGTTCAATAGAATATACTTTAGAAACCGTTCAATAGAATATACTTTAGAAACCGTTCAATAGAATATACTTTAGAAACCGTTCAATAGAATATACTTTAGAAACCGTTCAATAGAATATACTTTAGAAACCGTTCAATAGAATATACTTTAGAAACCGTTCAATAGAATATACTTTAGAAACCGTTCAATAGAATATACTTTAGAAACCGTTACTAAATTTTTTCGGTCTAATTAAACGGGCGCCATGGGCGTCCAAGAACAACCTAGTTACGTAATAACTTATCGGATACCTCTTGCATAATAAACTTAAGGGAAACGTTTTAGAAATACATTTTTATCAACCTGGGAATAATCTTTCAACAGCCTTGGAAATCTCGTAAACAGGTGGTTTGTTATAAAAGCAGAGTTTCTGTCACGTTTTTATCTTCACAGTTATCAAAACGCTTGTTATTTTTACAAAAATAGTCAAGATATTACAAAATAAAGTTTTTGCTATGGATAGTAAATTTTTGGGGTTGTCTGTCGTCTTGTTTGTTATGCTCATTTTTCATTCAATTGAACAAAGCATGGAAAATGAATATTTGGACCAGCCATGGGAAGAACAATTTAATTATATTAAACAAAGTATCCAAGAAACGTATAACAGTCTGAGATCGGAAGGCCAAAAACGCCTGTTTTTAGCTAGACTTTTAATTAATGTTCTCGTCGATGAACCGTGGTCAGAAACCATCCCGGAAACTAAAAGGACTCTCATGAAAAGTGTGACTGATTTGAGTGATTATGAAAGGGATGAGGTTTCGGAATACATTCGATCATTGAGGAGACAATAAAACTTGAGAAGAACTTTCAGTTATATATCTTCAGTTTGTTTTAGAAAAGCATCCAGTTATATATCTTCAGTTTGTTTTAAAAGAACATCCAATTATATATCTTCAGTTTGTTGCTTTTTTTAATTTATTTTCTAAAACTCGTAATTTGGTTTTTAATATTTTTTCTGATTGGTTGATTAAATGTATTACAGAAACTCTAATAATACGTTTCTTGGGATGTTCAAAAAACATTTCTTAAGATTTACTTGTCTTGAATTAAGCATAAGATTTTTTAATTAAACCGTGAGCTGGCAAGTAGTCACATGTTTATTTTAGAGCATTATTGGAAACTTGTTTCTTAGAAGAGAACTCAATAGCAGTGTGTGTGTGGTTAGCAGGCTGCAGAGAATTCTGGTTTTTGTATTAGGTTTGTGTCAAAATGTTTTCTGAAAGCAATTAGTTTAATTGCTGATAACTGAGAAATAGTAGTAGATATTTTTTATAAAATTTTGACACCCTTTCCCAAAGACCTTTGGTGCTCCTTCCAAATGGCACCAGGGACACGTGTTCCCTCTGCCCTCTAGCTCGCCTCTAAAAAAATGTTGCTAAAGTGAAGATTTACAACGCATACTTCTTTTATGCAGATGCAGGTCATATACTGTTTTCAGAATTCTGTATACACCCCTGTTTTTGTATGTGGAAATTGTTTGATTGGATTTAGTGTTGGAGAAATTTTTTAACTAAGAAAAAACGCTTCACAGCTACTGTTTAACGCGAATAATAATTAATTTAATTTTCAATGTGGAAATTGTAAACATAAAGTTGACGGTTTATTTTGACTATAAGTTGTAAAATGGCCTTTGTACAATTTTAAAATTAACAAAAGCGTTATTAAATCTTGAGCATTTATTTTTTTTTAGAGAAAAAATGGAAAGCTAAAACTGTCGTTATCCTAAATGGCGTATCGTTACTTGATGTAACTTTTATGTTCAAACAATTTGAAGATGTTCACCAATTTACTAGCTAGACAAGGCAACAATATCATAGATATAATACGTGTTAAGTGATATAAATGTACTGGTTATAATATTTAAATCAATGGTAATTATTATGATACTATGACCATAACCACAATCATAATATATAACATCTCCCTTTCTCCCACAGAACCATGATCTTAATCCTAACCGTAGCGAGATGGAGGTTTAATTATTCTTCCGTACCTGGTTGTAGGTGGATTTTCCTGTTCTACATCACACTTTTCTCATTCTTGCTCCCAAGTTTATAAAAAGTCTACAAGATTTTGAATTAAATCTTGTAAACTTTTGCAGTTCAGTGGTTCCGCAACTAGAGTAAGAAGTATACCGTGCCTGACAAAAATAGATTTCATTTTGGCAGCTACAGTTTCAACTGTTTTGTTTCCATACTTACTATTTTTAAAAATC